>JACCPG010009638.1:0-29347 GCA_016069955.1 Drepana arcuata | reverse complement strand
TCAAAAATAAAAATAAAATATTATTTTATCTTAAATAGGCCTAGGTGGGCACTTATAAAACGTCTAAAAAAGGTGCACGGTTCGCGTTGGTCGTTTCTAGTCTTTAGAGAAAACCTCAACTGGGATTTCATTCCACAACCACAGCGTTCGCGGAAGCCTAGTCTTTCGAAAACGCGGATTGTCTATTAATTATTTATTTGTAATTCTTTAAAAAACGACTAGACGAATTTGGAAGAGTTAAGATGGAGACCGCTCGTGTCGATGGTAAGACGAAAAATTACCATAAATTCAATTCAAATATTACATCGCATCGTTGGAAATGAAAGTGTCAATCAGTGACAATGACTAGTCCCGACGGAAGATTACCGAAGTGACGCGGCACACATTAGACAAATATCCAATATTACGTTTACCTGTCACTTAACATCATAGGTACCCAGTATGTAGGCCGACGATCATTACGGACCCAGATGATACTCGCAAATTCGTATGCGTAATATTTTTTTTAATTTAAGCTATCTGTGAACGAGATATAAATACATACATACATACATACATACATACATATAATCATTCCAATTACCTGGATCAAATCGATCGACTCTCAAGGACGGGAACGTTAAGAGTACTTGAAACCGACGAGCATGTATGGAGAGACTGATGAATGTGGACGAAGCGAAAGAGGTATGTAAGTCTAGAGAGAACTGGCGCTCTATATACTCTCTGCCTACCCCGTTAGGGACTTGGCGTGATGATATGTATGTATGTACATAAAATCGCCTCTTTCCCGTAGGGGTAGGCAGAGATCACTTCTTTCCACTTGCTACGATCCTTAAATACTTATTTCGCTTCGTCCACATTCATCAGTCTCTTCATACATGCTCGTCGGTTTCGAGTACTCTTAACGTTCCCGTCCTTCAGAGTCCGATCTATTTGATCCAGGTAGTTGGAACGTGGCCTTCCTCTGCCTCTTCTTGCACACACTTTTGCTTTGTATATCTGTTTCGTCAATCTTTCTTCACTCATCCCTTTATAGTACCTAGTAATATATAACAAAAAATCTCGACACAGCTTCATCACACTGACATCGTAAGTTAATGGTGAATCAAACCGAAGCTAATGTTAGTCATAACGAGTTATTTAAAATGATACAGTTTCCCCGGAAGGCCGCAGATATAGGAAGTATGAACACAAATCTATTGTGGTAAATAAAATCGATATATTAACGACATGACATGTTATATAAGACGTAAGACGCGAGCTTGCGTCACAGACGTTGCTATGTTTTACAATATTGTGTGACCAATTGGCGTGTGTAATGAGATGTATGTTAACGATTATATGAGCGAGATTATGCGATGAGACATTTCGCTAAATTTTACAATACATATATGTATGTATCAAAGCCTTAGTCGAATAGTCGAAAGATGGCGCTGATCAATTGTGCAATAATTATGTAGTAATTTCAATATTGTACCTAGTTCCCTATTGTGTCTTAGTCCTCAAAAGACTGTTTAGTGCTGAGGAGCTTGACAGTGAAGAAAAAAACATAACTGCAGTTTTTAACGTATGGGACCTAAATGTGGTATAACCGTGGTGGCCGAGTGGTTCGAGCAGTTGCCTGCGACACAAAGATCGCAAGTTCGAATCCGAAATCAGAAGAATTTTTCTGAACTTAAGTACAGTGATTAGTCACACCACGAGCTTTACGGTGAAGGAAAACATCGTGAGGAAACCTGCATACGTACGCTTGAGTAACGGCGATGGACTCGCCATCTGTCACGTTAGCACCTAATATACCTCTGGCAGAAAGTGGGTGTGTGGGTATTACCCATAAACCTCTGCCTACCCCTTCGGGGACCCTTGTGGGAAGGCGTGAGGATATATACCTAAATGTCTAATACATACTAGTTGTCCCGCCCATCATCGCCTGGGTTAAAAAAAAATCCTGAAACACGAACGCATCGCCACCTATCTCTTGACTTGATCTCACAAAATAAAATCCAAATCGGTCCAGCCGCTAAGAAGTTTAATTATGTATATAAATAAATAACGAACTCGCCATCTGTCACGTTGGCACCTAAAATATATCACTGGGGAAAGTGCGTGGGTGGGTACTACCTGTACACCTCTGCCTACTCCTTCTGGGATATTTATGGGAAGGCGTGAAGGATATATTATTATTGTAATAAAGTATAACAATAAAACATCATGTATGTTACAGAAATCGCTGGCAGTCCTTTTCGTAGCCGCATCAACGCTGGCTCAGTACGAAGGCTACGAGGGGTTCGAAGGGTTCGATGGCTACGAGGGCTACCATCACAAGCCAACGGTACATCATCACCACCAGCAGAACTTGGAGGAGCAGCATGGCGAGGAGTACGAAGTGGACTACCACGTAAGTGATACACTGGTAAAGCTAGTCTCATACTGCAAAAATTTTGAGCCATGGTGGCCGAGTGGTTCGAGTAGTTGCCTGCGACACAAAGATCGCAAGTTCGAATCCCGATTGTATCAATGAGTTTTTCTGAACTTAAGTACAGTGATTAGTCACATCACGAGTTTTTCGGTGAAGGAAAACATCGAGAGGAAACCTGCATACGTCTGAGAAGAAATTCAAAGGCGTACGTATAGTCGTGCTTGAGTAACGGCGATGGACTCGCCATCTGTCACGTTGGCACCTAAAATATATCTCTGGCGGAAAGTGGGTGTGTGGGTACTACCTATACACCTCTGCCTATACCTTCGGGGACCCTTCTGGGAAGGCGTGAATTTATAACATATATATCATAATGCAATTGGTGACCGGTTACTTCCAGGCGCACCCCAAGTACTCCTTCGACTACTCAGTGAAGGACCCCCACACGGGCGACGACAAGGAGCATTGGGAGACCAGGGACG
The DNA here is from genome assembly GCA_016069955.1 of Drepana arcuata. NCBI lineage: Eukaryota > Metazoa > Arthropoda > Insecta > Lepidoptera > Drepanidae > Drepana > Drepana arcuata. The sequence goes on along the minus strand of JACCPG010009638.1, from coordinate 26,446 downwards.
GTGACAAGGTCAAGGGTAGGTATCCTCCCACTTGGTATGTAGTCTTATCTCAACCTGCTCACACATCCCGCAAATCTTAAGTCAGATGAACCATAAATATGTCTTAAGGAAGTGACTTCTTGATGAAGCGATTGGCAAAGCATACATACATATCATTACGCCGTCCCTAACGGGGCAGGCAAGGAGTATAGAGCGCCAGCTCTCTCTAGACTTACATACCACTCGCTTCGTCCACATTCATCAGTCTTCATACATGCTCGTCGGTTTCGAGTACTCTTGACGTTCCCGTCCTTGAGTGTCCGATCGACTAAAGCACACATGGTCGTTCTTTCAGGCAGCTACACTCTCGTCGAGACAGACGGTACGAAGCGCGTGGTGGAGTACGAGGCTGATGACAAGAACGGCTTCAACGCCGTGGTCCACAAGATAGGCACGCCCAGACACGAGCCCAAACACGAGGAGTATCACACCAAGCCGGTACATGAACCCGTGTACAAGCATCAATACGAAACGGTCCGGTCGGAAAATTCATACGAAAAAGAGCCTGGACACAATCAGGAGTACCAATTCGACGAAGGTTTCGTCCCTGTGGCTAGATACGAGTAAATATGCATACATATCGCGCCTAACCTCACGGGGTAGGCAGATGCAGTAGAGAGTTCACTCTAGACGAGTAAAATAATAATATATCTTCAGATCTTCCCACAAGGTTCCTCGAAGTGGTAGGCAGTGATGTGTAGTGCTTAGTATGGCTTGTTAGTTAAGTGTAGAAGTAATGATAGGTGGGATAAAATATTGTCGTAGTGATGTGCCACGTTGTCGCAATGTTACCGATTAATAATATTTAAATAAACTTAATTTCACAAAAACGAAAATTAATATCCGGGTCCCACAAAAGTCAGTGCCTGGTCCCTAATATCCGTAGTAATCGGCTGGCTAAATAATCGCTTCCATATAGAGATAATAAGTTCTTACCCTAATTTGTACTATTAATAATTTTTGAACTTATAATCAAAACATGATCTTTACTGATGTCTCTTTACTTTACGTTATGTAATGGAAAAAACGTGTAAACGCAGTAAATCGACAAAACAGCGATAGATTCGCCATCTGTCATGTCAACGGCGAAATGTGGGTGTTATAATACCTCTGCCCGCTGAGGCTCATTACGTCTACATTTTATTCACGAGTGTTGTAATTTGTATATGGTACAGCTTTATTGTAACTTTATGTCTATTATTATCTATAATTACTATTATCTGTAAGTTAAAGCATTGATAAATAGTTTATACTGAACATATCAGCCTTTATAAGAAAACAACCTGTATAAATGGTTATGTATGAAAGATAAACAAAAATTAAAAATGGTCAGTATCAACATTTAAAAATAGAAGCAATTATAGTTGTAGATAAAAAGTTTTTGTAAATTGAACTCTATATGTGTACCGTAATAAAGTTCAAATTCTTAAAGGTCCTTAATAAGATGATATTCCAAGTAGACTCGTTTAACAATGTTATACGAATTATTTTAAAAGTGATGCAATGAGTAATGCTTGTGGAATTAATTATTTATTTGAAGAGTGGCACTGCAATTTGGTTGTGTTATCATTCTACGTTTTTTTTATTATATTTTTAAGCTTGTTGTATTGTTTATAAGGCTTGGAATGGCTCTTCTATAGTTTGTAAGTATTGTACAAATTCACTTGCGATTTAATAAAAACTTTTTGTTGCCTTAAACAGTGTTGCTTATTTTGAATATCCAGTTGAATTTTTATATCATATTGCCACAGCTTTATTAAGGCGAAGGAATACACAGCATAGATAGTGCCATCCACTAAGACGCGCCCCACCAATTCCTAGTCGAGGGGGTCGCGGGATGCGGGGAGTATGACCCGAGTCTATTAATTGTAGTGTGCGTGTGCACTCAAAGGTAATCAGTGTGTACCGATAATACTCAAACATTAGTGGAAGGTTGCACACTTGCGCTATAAACGATAGAGAAAAATAATGGGACGCGTCTTCGTGGATGGCACTAGCTATACATACATGTTTTGTTATATCTCATAGAAATAAGGCTGAATTTTCGTTAGAAAGCTTTTCCAACTTACTAAGGGACTATATATATATATATATATATATATATATATATATATATATATATATATATATATATATATCGACCAATTAACATAAAACCATAACAAATTATACACGAAACCCTTCCTCATTAATCACTCTATCTATTGGTGAAAGTCGCATAAAAATACGTTCAGTACTTTATGAGCTTATCGCGAACAAACAGACACGGCGGCGGACTTTGTTTATAACACGAGACAACATGAATAGAATATAAAACCACCATACAGCGCCATCTATCGGTACTGGCAAATTTCAATATCATCTGTGTAGCCGTTTTATTGTGAAAAGGTATGTATGTCTGGTTTGTGTTAAGAACTGCAGCAGTAACGACAACGGAATGAGTCATCATTCCTCGTCTCTCAACCTAATCCCATACATGCAGTAGGCAGAGAGAGCAGAGCGCCATTTCTCTCGACTTACATATGTACCTCTTTCGGTTCGACCACATTCATCAGTCTCTTCATACATGTTCGCCAGTTTCAAGTACCTTTGACTGATTTAGGTATTAGTTAGGCTTGATTTAATCTAGGTAGTTGGAACCTGGTCCTCCTCTGCGTTGTCCTCTTAGCGCAGCTGGGGCAGGCTAGGGGGAGGGGGACTGACCTCTGCGCCAGGGCCAGCTGGGGCAGGCTAGGGGGAGGGGGACTGACCTCTGCGCCAGGGCCAGCTGGGGCAGGCTAGGGGGAGGGGGACTGACCTCTGCGCCAGGGCCAGCTGGGGCAGGCTAGGGTGAGGGGGCACTGACCTCTGCACGCCAGGGCAGCTGGGGCAGGCTAGGGGAGGGGAGTTTGGAGCCTCTGCGCGCCAGGGCCAGCTGGGGGCAGACTGAGGGAGGGGACTGACCTCTGCTGGGGCCAGCTGGGGCAGGCAGCTGGGGAGGACTGACCTCTGCGCCAGGGCCAGCTGGGGCGAGGCTAGGGTGAGGGGCACTGACCTCTGCGCCAGGGCCAGCTGGGGCAGGCTAGGGGAGGAGGACGACCTCTGCGCCCAGGGCCAGCTGGGGCAGGCTAGGGGGAGGGGGACTGACCTCTGCGCCAGGGCCAGCTGGGGCAGGCTAGGGTTAGGGGGCACTGACCTCTGCGCCAGGGCCAGCTGGGGTAGGCTAGGGGGAGGGGGCACTGACCTCTGCGCCAGGGCCAGCTGGGGCAGGCTAGGGGGAGGGGGCACTGACCTCTGCGCCAGGGCCAGCTGGGGCAGGCTAGGGGGAGGGGGCACTGACCTCTGCGCCAAGGCCAGCTGGGGCAGGCTAGGGGGAGGGGCACTGACCTCTGCGCCAGGGCCAGCTGGGGCAGGCTAGGGGGAGGGGGCACTGACCTCTGCGCCAGGGCCAGCTGGGGCAGGCTAGGGGGAGGGGGCACTGACCTCTGCGCCAAGGCCAGCTGGGGCAGGCTAGGGGGAGGGGCACTGACCTCTGCGCCAGGGCCAGCTGGGGCAGGCTAGGGGGAGGGGCACTGACCTCTGCGCCAGGGCCAGCTTGAGGCGGTCGTTCTCGTAGCGCAGCTGGGGCTCTGCGTCGGGCGCCAGCTCGGGCGGCGGCGGCCGGGGCGCGCGCCCCACCGTGGCGTAGCCTGCCTGCGTCGGGCGTACACACGTTACACACGTTACACACGCTACACACGCTATACACGCTACACATGCTACACACGCTACACACGCGCCCTGCTGCAGAGAGCAGGGACCATAGGCGGTCACCGTTTACTATCAGACGGACCGCGTGCTTGTTTGCCACTCCAGTGGTATAAAAAAGAAGACGCCTGGAACTCTGCGATTGGACGATTCGAAACTCGGAATCAAATCAAGAATCTTTTATTCAAATTCTGCTACCACTAGAACCTGCTAGAAATTATTTTTAGCCAGGTATTGCTTTAGCCCTTATTAAATATGCCCTTGCGTTGAATTTGTCTAACCCTTTGGGGAGTCTAGTGAGAGTGTGTCGTGTGTCGTGTGTGTGTCCTCACCTGCAGCGTGGAGGACACGGAGTGCGCCCTCTGGTGCACCATCATGTCCTCGGGCTCCGTCTTCACCTGCACCAACGCACTGGCGGTTAATACCGTCCTACGCACATCACGTCACCAGCGGGCCTGGCCTATATCGCTTTTAATGGGGTTAAGGCCGGGGGCTACGGGGGGCCGGGGGACATGCGCTGACTCGTGGGGTGGCAGGAGGATGGCAGGTGGTGGCCGGTAGTGGAAAGAGGGGAGCAGGTGGTGGCGGAGGATGGCAGGTGGTGGCAAGAGGGGAGCAGGTGGTGGCAGGAGGATGGCAGATTGTGGCGGGTGGTGGCAAGAGGGGAGCAGGTGGTAGCAGGTGGTGGCAGGAGGATGGCAGGTGGTGGCGGGTGGTGGCAAGAGGGGAGCAGGTGGTAGCAGGTGGTGGCAGGAGGATGGCAGGTGGTGGCGGGTGGTGGCAAGAGGGGAGCAGGTGGTAGCAGGTGGTGGCAGGAGGATGGCAGGTGGTGGCGGGTGGTGACATGAAGGGAGCAGGTGGTAGCAGGTGGTGGCAGAAGGATGGCAGGTGGTGGCAGGAGGGAGACAGGTTTCAGGTGGTGGCAGATGGGGGCAGGTGGGGGCTACCTGCGCAGGCGCGGCAGGCTCGATGCCAGGCGCGCGCGCGGCCAGCAGCGGGCTGGCGGTGGCGCTGGGCACGGGCGTGGCGGCGCCGCTGTTGCCGCCGGCGCCGCCGTTGCCGTTGCTGCCGTTGGCGCCGCCCTTGGCGCCGGCCGCCGCGCCGCCGCACTGCTGGGCCTGGATCGCTTCCTTCACCTCTTGGAACTTTTCTATAAACTGTAAATAACGGAGTAACCTTTTACCATACAGTAGTTGAAACTGTCACAAGTGTTAAATTACTGTTCAAATCTATATATATAAAAATGAATGTTAATCTGCGTGTCTTTTATAGAATCGTAAAAGGCTGGACCGATTTTAATAAAATTTTCTGTGTTTCTTGTGCGTTTCGGTGGATTCGAGAACGGTTTAAATTCATAATTAGACCGGATAGGTGGCGCCACTGGGTCTGTGGCTTTTATTTTTTCACCCAAGCGACGCTGGGCGGTCAGTTACAAGGCGGTTACAACTAGTTAAGTATTATAGCCCCTATCCACATATGTAATACGGAAGTTGATAGCATAAAATATTCACTGTTTATCAAACAACTATTTGTGTCACATTTGCTAATAAAAATTAAAGGCCGCGACCGTGACGGTAGCACAATAGAACTGTATAGTAGTAGATATATACATATATCTTATTATATATGTGTTAAATTTGATTACGGAGATGATATTAGTTTTGCCACTCTTGTTGTATAAAAAAAACTCACCTTCCCTAGCTCCTGCTCGGAAGCGAATCCCAGTCCGTACACGGTGTTCGCCCGCACGTCGCTCCACTGGCCGAACTTCTGCGAGGTCTTAGTAAACGTCATGTTGGCTGTTATCGTGCTATTGATCACCGCCTGGGAACAGATACATGTGTATATAACAAACGTTAGACTAGGAAACACTCACAACCTCACTATTAGAGCTAAAGATCTGGCTCGAAGGATCACAACACCTTTATGGTCCTTCGAGCCGGTCCGGTCCACTCATTTGAATGATGAAGGAGTTAGTAAAGCCTGATAATACAATATTGTACAATAATAATTAGCCAGCCGTGCGTGCATAGGACTTACTTGAACTGACATTCTACATCTCCGCGACTTTCTACAAAGGTGTATAACACTCTTTTCACGGAACATATATTTAGATGCCAACGTGAGAGTTGACGAATTCGCCGTTTATATATCGCGACTATACTTAAGTACAATACATAAGTTTACTTGCTTCAAAAATGCATGCAGGTTTCCTTCACTGCAAAGCTCGTGGAGTATTATATCACTGTACTTAAATTTAGTAAAAACTAATAACTTCAGACCACCAGGGTTCGAACCTTCAATATCGATATCGCAAGCGATTACTCAAATCAATCGTCGACATCCCTACTTGCTCAAGAACCCAACAAACATGGGGTCCGCCTGACGGTAAGCGGTTACCTATAAACATTTACAACATCAAGGGCATCGCTCACCATCACTCTCTTGGGAAAACCTCAGCGAGGCTTTCACACAGCATGAGTGTTTCTTTGACAGAAAGAAAACTCCTTTTCAACAGACTGGTTTGGTCCCAAGATGTTGGTGGCGAGAGATGTGATGCTCTTACCTTGGTGCCCTCGACGCTGATGATCCTGTACAGGTTGCGGGAGGAGTCGTAAAAGAAGGAGACGGAGACGGCAGCCGAGGAGGCCGACATCCACGAGCGCTTCGTCTTCGGGTCTATGTGGAACACGTGCGCCTTACACGTGAAAATCGGCTGCTCACTGGAACACACACATACACATGGTTTTAAATAATAATAATAAACTTCGTACCAGCTATTAATCTGTCTCTATGCCAAATTTCATCCAATTAATAATATATATCCTCACGCCTTCTCACAAGGGTCCCCGAAGAGACGCACAAATAAGGTGTCATATCCCTATACGGGCAGACAGAAGTCATAATTAGCTCTTCTTTTCGCATGAGATATACTTTAGATGCCGTGACAGATGGCGACTTCGTGTCATTACATGACATTCCGGAAGAGAGTATCCTTGCAAAACAGCCGTTTCAGAGCACATGACGTCACCGTAGAGGACGGTGCACCGGTGCACCGGAATATAACGCCAGGTACACGTCCGCTATTAATCAATTCGTATGGGGAACACCTTAACGCCATCTAGCGGACATTATTGGAAACAATGTTTCTTCACGCTTTTCCACGTGGATCTCCCAAAATCCACTGGATATGCAAAACTGCTGGTTTGAACGAGGGTGTGATTGTAAGATTATGAAAGGCATGTTACGTTGATTTGGACATATAGAAAGATTGACGAAACAGAATATAAAGCGAAAGTGTGTGCAGAGGAAGTCCACGTTCTGACTACCTAGATCAAATCGATCTAACACCCAAGGATGAGAACGTCAAGAATACTCGATACCGGCGAGCATGTATGAAGAGACTGATGAATGTGTACGAAGCGAAAAAGGCACGTAAGCCTAGAAGAGAGCTATCGGGGTAGGGACTCGGCGTGATGATTTGTATTTACATATATGTATATATATTTAGGTGTCTACGACGAAATGTCCGTAACATATGCAGGTATATTTCGAAGTTTATGTGTATACAAGCTATTCCCCGCGGTTTCGCTCGCATACAATTAAAATTTTGTGGTATAAAACGTATCTGCCTAATTTAATCCAATTGCAAAAAATACAACAAACAATATTGTACTCTGCACAAGAAAGACAGAGCCCATATTTCTTCAACAATATGTTTGGAGATAATGACTGATAGACTATCAATCTTGACAGATGAAACATAACATTTGACTGACAGTCTGCGGAATGTGAATGAGATAAACGGTGTCACAAGTATGACAGCTAATATGAGTTACATTAGAAGTTTGTACATTGACCAATAGATAAGACCCCTATTCTTGCTTCAATGTTTATTAAGACAAACAGAACTAAAATGAATATACTTATCTATCAGCATTCTGGGTGTCAATACCTCAACAATTACCTAACTGGGTCACAGTAAACTGATTTTAAAGTACATGGCATGTGTAATAGATATTCACTAATTAAATGCTTTTGTTATCACCATAGGAGTACATTTATATAAGCATGTATGAATACTTATTAATGTAGACGAATCGAAAGAGGTCTGTGTGGTAGAGAGAACTGGTGCTCTCCCCTTTTAACTGCAAGAGTCTAGGTCTTATGAAGAGAAAAGAGTATGGAAATGTGGTCTGAAGTCTACTCTGTCTGCCTATCTCCTAAGGGACTTGGTGTGGTCATACATAAATTTGTAAAATTAAAGAGAAATGTGCCACGGTTCACCGATGATAGGAAAGGAATAAAATACATAGGTTACATTTTCCCAGAATATGTAGCATTGCATAGGTGAAAGTTTTTTTTTATTGGTCAAGTCGTATTTGAGTTTATCCATTAAAAACACACTTGCAAACAATAAAATCTTTCCTATGTATAATATTAGTTTACACCTATATATTTATAGTTGTAACACAATTGGAACATATAAAAACATAAACAAACTATAAAAATGCATTGTTATTTGTAACAAAATGTAATGTGGGAAATTCTCACAGTCTATGTGAGATACAATATTGTTTGTGGGTGCAAACAAATTGTTGAGATGGATTTATAACTGATATGTATAAAATAATTGCAGGTAGTATTTATTATGTTTTAAAAATGTATTACAAAGGCTGTCTGGTCTAGTGATCAGAGCAGGTGACTGAGAAGCTTGAGGTAGTGAGCTCAATTATGCAAACAACAATATATTAACATACATACTAATACATAAAAAGCCGTGGTGGCCGAGTGGTTCGAGCAGTTGCCTGCGACGCAAAGGTCGCAAGTTCGAATCCCGCCTGTACCAATGAGTTTTTCTGAACTTAAGTACAGTGATTAGTCACACCACAAGCTTTACGGTGAAGGAAAACATCGAGAGGAAAACCTGCATACGTCTGAGAAGAAATTCAAAGGCGTATGTATAGTCGTGCTCGAGTAACGGCGATGGACTCGCCATCTGTCACATTGGCACCTAATATACCTTTGGCGGAAAGTGAGTATGTGGGTATTGCCTATATACCTCTGCCTACCCCTTCGGGGACCCTTGTGGGAAGGCGTGAGGATATATTATTGTATTATAAATATAGGGACTTTGTGAATTCACTAGGTAGCTGCAAAAATCAAGTAAATAATCAAGCCTATATATACTGGGCCATTAACATAGAACAATTAGTCCATCACAGCACAGTGATTGTTCACGATACAAGTGTGTTATTATGGTGACAGAAAACCATAAGGAAACCTATAATTATTATGTACATACTCACTGTACATACATACCCTATATATGTACATACAATCAACTGTTTGTGTAAATATTAGATTTTGATGGAACTAATGAAACTATTTAGTCCCAATAGCTTTTATTGCGATTAATGTTGAAAACAGTACTTATATATTTATTCAATTATAAGCTAATAAGAATTTAATTCAAGCGTTAATTTACAATTTTATAATAAGTAATATATTAAACACACATTATGTTATTAAACATAATGTGAAAGAGTCTCACTTCAAAAACAGCAAGATTCAAAAAATATTCTTATTTACAAATTACAGATAAAATTAATACATTGTTAGCTGTTAATATAGTAGTATATTGATAGAGGCACATGAAGAAGAGGATATAGTAATAAGTGTATAAAGTATAGTAGAACTAAAATCGGCAATACCAATTGTCTGTTTAGCTTATTACTGTGAAATAAATGATGATACAGTACTAGACAGCCATACGTGCTCAGTTTATTGGAGTATGAAATATATTGGCATTATTAATAGAGCGATTGATCCAAACGACCTTAATGTAAAGGTAAAAGCGCTCGGTCAGATGCAATCAATGTGCAATCAACTATTTACTCGTGAAAGCACGTAGGTATATCGAAATCGTACGAAGGAATTTAGCGCAACAAAAAATTGTCCTCTAATACAGCATTGTTATCGAGAATACGGTAGAAATGTGTAAATAAGTTCTCTTTAAGGTGGTAGGTGGCTATTTATATCAGGAACACCTAAAATACACCTTCGCTTAGGTAAAATAAATCTCCTCCCAAAGATAACAAGGTGCCCGTAAAATGCGATATTCTACATAAGACGGTACAGACGGAAGATAATATGCATTGAATTTAATACATTATAAAATATGGAAGTCAACTCACCCCATGGTTTCTTTACCTGCTGTCATTTAAACACAATAATATGAGAAAATAATTTACTTCATAATTTCTAATTTTTCACTCGCGAAGTCGCGAACTGTCATACAAATACAAGCGGCGACTGCGCCATAGATAGATAGATAGACTATCTATGGACGGATTGTGAAATGGAAATATTTTTTCAAGCTGCCAACATTTATACATTAGATAGTATTTCTTTCGAGAAAATATATACGGAATGACTTGTAAAATTATATTATATAAAAAAATAATCATTTAAATTTTCCTGGCCATAAAAATGAATAAGTAACGATTCGATTTTTTTTACTGCCATCTTTGGAGCAATAGCAAAGTTTTGGAAGACATTTGAATGTTATTGTTTCTACTTATCGATAGAGTGAACATATTATAAAATTCCATGTTCTTTCATAAAATAAACTTAAAAATAATATTGTATCTGTAGATTTAATTCACTAAGGTTTGAAAAGTATAGAAGCGGCAAAGCTTAAATAAAAGAAAAAGCACGCTAATTTACATATCGTAATTTGCGATTATGAAACAAAATTAGCAATAGATAATTACACAGAATAAAGTGGAAAGGGTGAAATAAACAAGTAACAAATATTTTTAGGATTGGGCAATTTTACTTTCACTGTGTGGTATTTTTTAAATATTTTTGAATAATTTTGGCAATACAGTGTTTTGTTTTGTAAAGTTTTGCCCCAACCCAAACGTAGGTACCCGGTTTCATACGTATATTCAAGAAACAATTTTATCAGTTATTACCAATGAGGTTTTATCTATTTATATATATATATATATATATATATATATATATATATATATATATATATATATATATATATTCTTTTTTACATCAATGGTTATTACTACTATCAGTTAGATCAAAATATATAAAAACTCACAAAATTAAAAGTAGTTAAACCCCTAATGCAAAGTAATTTTGCAAAACTATTGAATTGAGAGGAAATCTAGTTAAGATTTTATTTTTGCCTACATCTTAAACATTTACCTATCTAGTTAAATATGTGAGTTTTATTTAATTTCAGTCAAGATATGGTGTTCTCAAATACTTTAAAAAAATAAATACGTATGTTATATAATTGGCTAAAGATGAAGGAGTGATTGCTTGTAGGTAATTATGTTTAAATTTCGATTCAATTCAAATTGTGAGATAATGATTAACAAAAGGAATAATAAGTGCGTACTAATAAAGACTTTTTGTCGTTATCCAATTAAAAAGTTTTATTTATATTTTTAAATTAATTCTGGTTGGCAGCGGTCAGTGCTACCACGATTCTCGCTTCAAATATTCTATTTGTAGTTAGTTCTATACCTGTTCCGAACCGTATTCAAAAAGCAGCATGAACATTATTAACTGTTTTTTATTGCAAATAAAGTTATTTAATTTCTCCTCAGCACCAACTTAGCGGGCTATTACTCTTACAAATGACTATAATATCAATTCCCTTGAGAAATTTATATTTTTTAAATATTTGAACTTTTATAACCCGCGTCATGATAAACGGTGACCGCAGTTAGACTTGGAATACTAATAATATTGCTCTGCTATATAATAAACCCTGTAATGATCCCTAAGGTGACACTCATTGATAGTGATGGGCAACAATATCTATATTTTTTTCAGAATAAAGTCGATATTTAAAATCTCAAAATTCGATATTCGGAAATTATTACATTATGTACGTCACGTCACATATATTCGACCGTGGCTAATTAAAAAAATAAAAACATTTTTTGTTATTTTTTTTACATATTATAATTTTGAGATCTATCAAAAACATCGGTGTTTTTTTTTCATTTGTCCATCCCTACTCTTGAATATTGATGGAAACCACGTCATGGTAAACACCCAGAGCAGAGACCCCATGGCGTTCCTGCTGGATAACAGCGCTATACATGATAGATATATTAAAGATAGTCACTGAATACCGTCTAGAGACTCGTCCTTTTATAATTGCGAAGTATAATATCGAGACAGAATACCTAAGATCCGGTTTGGTGTTGTGCAAGTACGTTTAATATGGACACTCGAGGTCGATATATCGATACATATACAGGTTGTCTCAGAAAATAGTACAGTTGTTCAAATATATATGATAAGTCACAATAAAATAAGAAACAAAATAAAAAGTAAGAAATAAAATATTATTTGTTAAATATTTACCTTTTTTACGCATCATTCATAAAAATCTGCTCTATCGATAAATAGTATATATAGAATCGATATGTAGAATCGAATCACGTTTTTATTTTTTGATTTAGTTATTTAGTAGGTATTTTAAAAACCCCATAAAACCATGTTTCTGGGACACCCTGTAAAAATACTAACTTGACCCCTCGGTATCGCCTGCGTAAAATTGGAATAAAAATATCTAATCCAGCTAATGATCTAACTCTGTGGATTTTTTTTTTATACGACAAGGGTGGAAAACAAGCATACGGCCCCCCCTCCCCGATGGAAAGCGGTTACCGCAGCCTAATTACGCTTACAATACCGAAGTATCACTTGCGTTTTGCCACTCTGTGTTCGGAGAGTTATACTGTGTTGGCAACATAATGGGATTATTCCCTCTGCTTCCAACACAATATAACAATCCTCCCCCCTCCCCAAGGAGCTCATTACTAGAGACATCATTATTTGGACTACGACTACGGGCTTCTATAAGGAAAAGGTCCTGCCCCAGTCGGGAGATCCAAAGTAAGTAAGTAAGTTCTTTATTGTAATTCAGTTCAAATTCGAACGGCATCCGCACTTGTAGGATATTTCATACTGATATGTAACACATTTATCGAATACTGTTTGTGGAACAAATACGTGTTCTAAAGAAACAGGATTCGATAAATTTGGAAATACCTTAAAATTATAATGTTCTGACATACATACCTACCTACATATCATCGCCCCATCACAGGGTAGGCAGAGTGAGAAGAGCGCCAGTTCTCTTAAGACTTACCAACGCCTTTCCCTTCATCCACATTCTATTAGTACAAGTTCGCCGATTACGAGTAATCCTTGGAATATTTAATTTGGGTAAAATCTTATTCAACACCTACATATATGTATTTCCACAAAGGCCGCTGCAGGCATACAAATCGTCTTTACTATGAAACCCTCTTTTTGTCCGAGAATATTTTAAAGTCATAACAGATGAAGATTAGAGATTACATGTCTTTGAATTTCTTCTTAAACTTGAACAGGTTTCCTGACGATGTTTTGAATAAATATAATTATGGTTCTTAATATATGGTGTAGTCACTATACTTGGGATCTGAAACTCGTTGGTAGAGACCTCCACGGTTTGAAACTGTTTCCACTCCGGCGGTTAACCATAGCTGAAAATGAAGCCATAACTATAGAGGTCCCATAGACAAAAGCGTGCCCCAAATATGTATGATTGAGATGTGGAAGGGCTGCCGAATGCCGATGATGTGGTGCAGTGAAAGTATTGAGTTACATAAAAATGTACCGATCTCAATGTGAGTTAAGGCGAAGTCAACTCGACGATCTACTCTTCTTAAAAGGAGGGTCATTGAAAGATAAAGATAGAAAGAGTAACATATATTTTCGGCATTTGTGACTTAAGTCGCTTTATAACACACACGGTCGATCATCACCCCGCTGTCTTTTACGGTGGGGTAGAGAGAGAAGAGCACCAGTTCTCTCTACATTTACAGACCGTTTTCACTTCTTCATTCACCAACTCTATAGCTCGTGATTGTCATCTGTTTCTTCATATGAATACATTTGCAATGTGTTTAAGTTTCGGCGACTTTGTAGATCTTTAAGAATACTTAAGCAATGATAACGATTCTCGACCAATATCCCCCGAACGATAAAACAAAGTAACAAAACTATACATATACTTTAGGACAATTTCCACACAGACATAGACCAAAATTAAGCAAAGCTTGTACGAAACTAGACAACGATATGTACACACATATATACTTATATAGATAGATATTAACATCGGTACTAGGAGTACCAAGACTAACTTACAAATATTCGTGTTCATCACACAAATATCTGTTCTCAGCGAGATTGGTACCCATGTAACGAAAAAATATTATTGTTGTATATGCCTAATGATTTGAAAAGAGTAACCATGGAGTTTCTTGCCGGTTCTTCCCCATGGAAGCGACCAACCCGAACCGTGCTTCTTTTTCGACGTTTTATAAGTGCCCACCTGGGCCTGTGTTAAATAAAAAGATTTTGATTTGATTTGATTTGATTTGACATGGAAATGGATTTTGGGTAGAGTTTTCTTTTGGACTTAATACAGCGACGTCTCTCACACTGAGTAACAAAACTGCCGCCAAGCTCCCCCTTAATAACAAAATAAACAAACAGACGGAGTGGTGCATAAAGATTCGGTGCGTTGAACTATTACATAATGAGACATTACTGCACGGATACAAATAAGTCGTTCATCGATAATAACTTGGAGGTGCGAGAGTTGATCGGGATACTTTGGAATCGTCTTAAAACCACAAAGGTTATGGAGTTCATCAAGAAGGATGGGAAAATTCCTGCTGGGTCGTCAACGTAACGCCTGATGGTGTACTGTTATCGCCGCCTGTGGACGCTTGCAACTCCAGGGGTATCGCGCGTTGCCGAACCGGCAGGAATCTTTTCCCATCTTTCTTGAAGAAAATCTCAAAATGTTATGTAGTGTCTGAGAAAAGTCGATAGTATCACCATACGCCCACATTAAATTCAAAACTCCAGTAAAATGTTAGTGTACTTACTGTCAAGCTCTGAAAGGGAGACCTTCGGAGACTAGATTTTTTATTTTTCTTATCCTCCCGCCTCCCCCAAGGGTCCCCGAGGGGGTAGGCAGAGGTGTATAGGCACCCCCACAGCCATATACCCACACAAAACACTTTCTGCCTTTGAATTGCTTCTCAGACGTGTGTGGGTTTCCTTTCGATGTTTTCCTTCACCGTAAAGCTCGTGGTGTGACTAATCACTGTACTTTAGTTCAGGAAAACGCATTGGTACAGTCGGGATTCGAACTTGCGATCTTTGGGTCGCAGGCAACTCGAAACTCTCACCACGGCTCTTTATCTATTTTTCTTTTTCTTTTAATATAATTTTACTCTTACACGAAAGAGGCCTCTAGCCTGGCTCTATTAAGTGCCATCGGAGACTTTATCTGAGAGAAGGTTACCTATATAGGTGCACGTCACTCTAGATAAAAGGGAAAATTAATAGCTTGTGTGTTGCCTACTTTGTATGCGCATACCCAGCTGATACGCGGCGCTTCCGGTATCCTTAGCGCGGCCGTGACGGGTTTTAAAGTACGTTTTCCTTTAGCAAAACACATTTTAACCTTTCATGTAAATAATCTCAACGACCTTATGAGTCACTATACATCGCCAAATTATTGTTGCAAATGCCAATTGGTACGTTAATTAAATGCTTAGTTTGTTGATTGATAATAAATAAGGTTTTTATGACCACTGATTTGTGATTACATAATAATATGGTGTTGAATAATCTAGGAAGACCACGTTCAGATCTTTCAGACGCTTGTATTTTCACGCCTTCTCACTAGGCTATCCTAGGGTAGGCAGGGGTCGAACACACTTCTCCCTGGAGAGCTTCTCGTTAGCACTGAATTATAGGTGCAAAAGTGACAGATGGCACACGTCTTTTTATGCTTTCCCTATCGGATGCAGGTTTCCTCTCGATGTTTACCTTCATTGTAAAGCTCGTGGTGTCACAAAACTCATTGGTACAGTCGGGGTTCGGGCAATCTTTGAATTCCAGGCGACTCGAACTACTCTACATAAAACACGGTATTTAATCTAGGATGACCACATTCTAACTACATCAAATCGATCGACTAAAAAGTGGGACCGTCGAGTAAACGAAACTAGCAAGCAAGGATGAATAGATTTTGACACAATCACCGCCATTTTAACTTACCTATTAATATTATTAAAGCTGAAGTGTCTAGCAATTCTCGTAGCCTGTCTCTGGGGAAATCGGAAGGGTATAACACAACTGCCTAGCCTTCTTGCAGACGCAAAGATGTTAGCAAAATGGCGGTCTCCATTTTAATCGCGTCTCGATCGCCGATATTCATTACTATATAAGTACAGTTAATGGCACGATTCTTACAGATTATGCATTATCGAGTGTATGTACTGAGGCCACGTGGGTCAGGGCTGGGTCACGGCTGATGTGAGTCAGGAAGTACGTCCTACGGCCTAGATATTATCATTATTTAATTAGTCGATAGTAATCGCGTACTTTTGGCAGCCCTAAGATAATTACAGACTTATTGTTTAATAAGTATGCAATTGATGGAAATCATCGAGAGGAAACCTGCATACGTTTGAAAATAAATTAAAATACGTATGTTATTATAGTTATGCTTGAGTTACCCACACACCCACTTTCCGCCAGAGATATATTTTAGGTGCCAACGTGACAGAGGGCGAGTCCATCGCCGTTACTCAAGCACGACTATACATACGCCTTTGAATTGCTTCTCAGACGTATGCAGGTTTCCTCTCGATGTTTTCCTTCACCGTAAAGCACGTGGAGTGACTAATCAGTGTACTTAAAGTAGCGGCGATGGTCTCGCCATCTATCACTTGGGCACATACAATATATCGCGAAAAGTGGGTGTGATAAATTAATACTACCCATACATCTCTGCCTATCCCTTCTGGGACCCTTGTGGGAAGGAGGATGTGATAGTTAGTCGTTTCCTCTCCATCAAGCTTATTATTGCTATAAGACACGACATTTTCCTCCTCACAATTGCAATTAAAATGTCCCTTTTCAATACGATTGAAAATTATCAATACAAATGAATTATACACAAAAAATAATACACAATGAAAACATCGAGAGGAAACCTGCATACGTCTGAGAAGAAATTCAAAGGCGTATGTATAGTCGTGCTTGAGTAACGGCGATGGACTCGCCATCTGTCACGTTGGCACCTAATATACCTCTGGCGGAAAGTGGGTGTGTGGGTATTACCTATACACGGTGGGAAAGCGTGAGGATATATAAATAATACACAAAAAATGCTTGTTAGAAAGGCATTTCAAAGAGGGCAGAGAACGATACGGAATAGAAACATTAATAATACAATGTTATTATATCACACCAGACAATGTAGCCTTGCATAACAGATGCGTATGGTAAAGTGTTGCTTATCAATTACTTTTTAATCACAATTACTTACCTCCACTCTCAGTGAACAAACACAAAATAGA
This sequence comes from Drepana arcuata, assembly GCA_016069955.1. Classification (NCBI taxonomy): domain Eukaryota; kingdom Metazoa; phylum Arthropoda; class Insecta; order Lepidoptera; family Drepanidae; genus Drepana; species Drepana arcuata. Next base: position 9,203 of record JACCPG010009638.1, on the reverse strand, counting down.
TAAACTTAACAAAAATGAACCATCACATCTTCCAAGCCGGCCGGTCACCGAGGAAGATTACGACCAAAACCTTCCAGCAATACCATTAAAAACCAACTCATCAACCGAAGAGCGCATAGCGCAAAATAGAGAAAATTGGCAAAAGCTGGAAGAGGCCTTCACCTGAAGAGGGGTTCCTATACAATAATTAGAATATCAAAAACTGTAAATAATAATACTTAGCATGATAGAAATATAGCCATAATATTTATTCATTTACTAATAGATTTTGTTAAGTTTTGCAAAGGTCTAGAAAACCACATAAAGAAATGTACCTTATTAATTAACTATATTGGGAAATAAAAGGCTTTTTATTTTATTTATTTATTCATACTTACCTCCACGCCTTCACAAGTGACCCAAATGTCGTAGGCAAAGATGTAGCAATAATCTCATTTCGCTGGAGATATATTTTTGGTGCCAACGTGACAGATGGCGAGTCGTGCTTGAGTAACGGCGATGGTCTCGCTATCTGTCACGTTGGCACCTAAAATATATCTCTGGAGGAAAGTGGGTCTGTGGGTACTACCTACACACCAAGATAACATCAAGATGACTCTAGTAATAAACTCGTCTACTTAATGGTCAGTCCACGTACTAATAAAGTGTTTGTCGTAGCGAGAGTTGGAAACTTTTGCTATACAAAGGCGAGTCCAGGAACTTATCAGGCTACCAACCTCTTCGGAGACCCTTGTAATAAAAAAATGGATGAATAAAGACACAGAGTAAAGGCTATTATTTGCAGGCACTTGCCCAACTGGTCGATATTCTTGAATTGAGGCACCGTAACTATAGTTATCTAACTGATAATAACAGTAATTTTTGGTATCGCTGTTATAAAGTACGGTTACTGCGTACGCCTGCGTCGAGTTACAATTGATTGACGGCCGTCTGGTCTAGTGGTTAGAGCTCCTGACTGCGAAACTTGAAGTCGCGGTTTCAAATCCCGCTGAGGGCGGATATTTGTGTGATGAACACGAGTGTTTGTACCTTAGTCTTGGATATCCTATGTATTTATGTATATATCTATCTATGTAAGTAAATATATCGTTGTCTAGTTACCATAACACAAGCTTTGCTTAATTTGGGACTAGGTCAATTTGTGTGGAATTGTCCCAGGTATGTATTTATTATTATTATTGTTTTTCACCTTTATTACGACTCTTGGTCATATTTAGGTTTGTAGGTGTTTTCTTATTACCTCACGGGTGGCAAACAAGCATGCGGCCTAAAGATTTGCAATACAGATAGTGCCATCCACGAACACGCGCCCCACCAATTTCTAGACGAGGGGTTGGGGGATGCGGGGAGTATGACCCGAGTGTATTAATTGATAAAGCGTGTGCACTCATAGGTAATCAGTGTGTACCGATAATACTCAAACATTAGTGGAAGGTTGCACACTGACACTATAAACTGCAGGGAAGACTAGTGGGGCACGTCTTCGTGGATGGCACTATCTATACCTATATGGGTGTCGCTCGCGGCTTACTGGCCTTGCAGGAATCACATCACAATCACAATCACACCCTTTTTGAAGAGCTCCATGTTGTTCTCTCTAGCGAAAACCTCAATGGGGAGTTCATTCCACAGCGTGAGCGTTAGCGGAAGGAATCTCCTTTGAAACCGCGCAGAGACCTTTGTGGTTCCAAGGTATGGGGGTGAATTCCCCGTCGATGACGAGAGGTGCAGTGGTAGAAGGTGGAAGTGGGCATCATGTCGAAAACAGGTACCTACATTTGAACCGGTTAACAGAAGAGTAGACAGAGCTGTCATCGCGGCAGATGGCGAGTCCATCGCCGTTCCCCAAACGTATGTAGGCTTCCTCTCGACGTTTTCATTCGCCGTAATGCTAGTTTGAGCTTGCAACATTTGCTTTGCTGGCGACTATTTTAAATAATATCTATTAAAATGACATTATATATTTGCATAAGTATTTTTTCGGTGCTGCAGATATACACATATACCTATATGTATGATTTGTGGTGACTTGTAATAAAAAAATATATATATTATATCCTCACGCCTTCCCACAAGGGTCCCCGAAGGGGTAGGCAGAGGTGTATAGGTAATACCCAACACCCACTTTCCGCCAGAGGTATATTAGGTGCCAACGTGACAGATGGCGAGTCCATCGCCGTTACTCAAGCACGACTATACATACGTCTTTGAATTTCTTCTCAGACGTATGCAGGTTTCCTCTCGATGTTTTCCTTCACCGTAAAGCTCGTGGTGTGACTAATCAGTGTACATAAAGTTCAGAAAAAGTTGTGGGAAGGCGTGAGGATATAAATTGTATTTATATAAAAAATTACATCAAAAGCGGTCGTGGCATTCTCGAGTTTTTGCGAGAGTTTTAAATATATAAAGGAACATGTCAGCTTATCAAACTCAACACGGGTATTTTATTTATATATTCAAAAGCAATTTGCTATCCATCTTAGTGGGTTGCAAATGTATTGTAAAATTTTAGTTCATTATCGTCCGCTAGATGGCGCTAGATGGATTTTAAATCGGGCTGTTATGCGCATAGTCATATTGGATTAGGGGGTTTTTTTTATTATCTCTTTTAATTAAACATGAATGTTGTAAGTAAATACTCTTTAATCTTACTTACTTAAAGTTAAGGAAAGCAATGGCTTCGATCGTTGCCTCTAGAGAACAGACCTCTTATTAGCTTTGAATTGGCCATGCAAGGCAGACCTTATCATTATATCTTTTATCACTTGCGTATTCTGAAGGTCCCTCAGCGCAGGTGATCGCTTTCTAGTAAAGCACCTGATATCGGGTCAGGGTTGGCTGACCTGTTCTTAATTAAAATACGTTCATTATCTTGCTCAAAAACATTGGTGTGAAAATAATTACCTTTACAAAAACCTTACAAACATTGTCTGCCGCGCTGTAATTAAATTAATAAAACCTTTTTTGAGTTAGCCAATGCACAAAAAAAATGCGTTCATAAAAATGGTTTTATCTCGTGGCAAAATGTTTCTGGCGTGAATTAATGTCACAGTTTTTTTTTATTCAGTCAATTTGGGCGGAAAAATTGAGGTTAGATTTGATGATAAAGTATAATTTTGTCAATGCTCATAACACATACATTACCTCTAACTGATCATTCAAAAGACGCACACACACACGCGCACGCTCTCATCCAAGTTTGTATTTTTGAACCGTTTCCTTATTTTAGTTACACTGTTAGCCTAGTTATAGAAGAGTTAGGTCTTCTACCACAGGTATTTTATACTTACAAGAAGGCCTCCACAAACAACGTGTTACAACATTTTATAGCTGAAATAAATTTTCATTTCATTTAAATTTTTCAAAAATGAATAAAATAATAAATCGATTAATAGACTAGTATACCAGTCATTAACAAAAAACTGCTGCGACCACAGTCTACACAGCGTATTAAGTAATCTATGATGTAGTGCATTTTATTATCTTTAGACTATTGCTATACTCGGGTGGTACGGATTGCATGACGCGTGCAACTAGATAAGAGGTTAGTTAAAGGTTTGTTATGTTACACTTCTGCCCACCCCTTAGGACCCTTTAAAGCGTGAACATATAGAAATAGGTAGATAATGAGAGGTTAAAACAAGTGATTAATTCTTTAATTATAAGTAACGCGATCGTCAGTCTCCCTCGCCCCGTTAAAATGCTAATATTGTCATAGTTGGTCAGTGAGCGCGATTAAGATTTGATATGTAACATTCCACTCTTATTAACACTCACTGCACTCTGTGCAAATAAAAGAAACTTAACAGGCGTGGTGGCCGAGTGCTTTGTGTAGGCCTGCGACACAAGAATGCAAGTTCGAATCCCAATCGTACCAATGAGTTTTTCAGAACCTACGTACAGTACTTAGTCACACTACGAGCTTTACAGTGAAGGAAAACATCGAGAGGAAACCTGCATACGTCTGAGAAGAAATTCAAAGGAGTATGTATAGTCGTGCTTGGGTAACGGCGATGGACTCGCCATCTGTCACGTTGACACCTAATATACCTCTGGCGGAAAGTGGGTGTGTGGGTATTACCTATACACCTCTGCCTTCCCCTGCCTTGCCTTTGCCTTTGCCTGCCTACGCCTTCCCACAAGGGTCCCCCCTTGTGGGAAGGCGTAGGCAGTAGGGATATAATATAATAATTTAATTTATAAATTTTTAGTCTCAGATTTATTATGTTGCTTTATTTTCATTCCTCTCTAATATAAATAAGATAATCAAAATTATAAAAATATTTGTAAAGAAGAAAAAAAAACGCAAGTAGAACCACGGGATGCGCGTAGTTATTTAAAAAAACTTCGAATGAAATAAACAATAACACATCGGAAATAATTTGAATATCAACCAAATTCGTGTAAACTCATCTAACCGGTATAATTTACATCAGATTGATTTAAGATTAATATTAATTTAAAGCTACTTCCGCCAACGACTCTACAAGATTTAAAATAAGAATTAAAAAAAACTTTAGCCTGAGGGTACGTTGGGCAATTTGGACTTTATCTGTCAAAGCGTGAGAATCGCCAGTCAAGGTGAACCGGGGTCGGATCGAACCCACTTTCCAAAGCGAAGGCCGTAATCAAACACAAGCGGTTTCTCCAAATCTTATAATTATACAAAAATACACATCCTCACTGAACGTGTAAGTAAATATGTTATACTTCCAACGAGAGCACATTATGCAACACCTTAACTTAATATTGAGGGAACGTAAAATGGCGCGACCGACTTAAATAACTTACAAACTACTTTAAAAAATATACAAAAAAATGTTAGTACTCGAACGTGCCGCGGCTAGCGGAAACAGACACCTCTTACTTTAACATACATGCAACCGGTTGCGCAACTGATGCGCGACTGTCGCTACTTCACCACTGAGCCTACAATAGGGGCGAATGTCGATTTTGCATTTTTTTAATTTTGTGCTCACAACTCAGACAAACGGATGTAAACTCCCGCGGCGCGCTCAATAAATACAATAAATATATTCCATAAATTACATTAAAACTTAGCCTAAACAGCTGTGCTTAACCTAAATGAGCTCAAAATCACATTCAAAATATACATTACAAAAACAGTTTAGGTAACGAGACATCCATCCGACGTTTCTGTCCGCGGACCGAAACACACGCGATCACAAATAGCTTCCTACAAAATTACAAAATACCGCGTGAAAGGCGGTTATCCAACTATTAGAAAGGTGCAACGCTTTCTAGCGCGAGTAGAGTGCGAGGTCCGAGATTCTGCGCTGGCGCGCGGCGGCGTGGAACCCCCGGGTGCCGTCGGGCACCAGCGGCGTGCGCGGCTCGAAGCGCGGCGCGCACGACATGCGCCGGCCGCACTCCCCGCTCGATATGGAGCACCCGGACAGCCTCCTCGCCAGCCACTCCCCGCTGCCGGTGCTGACCTGCGACGTGCGCCTCGAGCCGCAGTAGAACGACACTCCCGAATCCGAACTGTGACTGCACGTAGACGCCCTCCTCGGCACCCAAGTCTGAATCTCGGGACGCGTGAAGCCCGCAGAATTGCGTCGGTAGAAAGGCACGCCGTATCTGTAATCGTACTCCGGCTCCGATCCGCTGCAGCATGAGGAATATTCACACTCGTGTCGGCGCGGCGTGCGACGGATTGGGGCTTTCCTCTTCGGCTCCCGTGGAACACCATTCAGTTCGTAGATCCTCATGCCGTCTTCTCCTGGTGACTGCAAACGCAGCGCCTCGCGAGCTGCCTCGGATTCCGTAAACTCCACTAGCGCACACACGCAGTTCACAAGACTAGGGTTCTTGTTAAGGAACTGGCGGACGTCTGCCGGGACCGGGTTGCCAGGCCGGAGGACTCTGACTAGGGCGATTTCACCGCAAGGTGCGAACAGCCGCGACACATTTTCTACTGAGGGCTTGTCTATAGGCATGCGTACGGCCACCACTGTCCTCGAGGGGGTCGTTTCATCGTAAGCGGGTAAGGGCTCCGTCCGGCGCAGCTTCGTGCCGGCCTCGTTGATCTCCAGCTTGGTGGACCGCTTGAGCGCCTCGGCCACCACTCGCCAGTCTTTCGTCAAATGCTTTACGCGCTTGAAACTCGAGATGAGCTTCAGAGACACGTATCCCTCCTTATTCCGCCTCACATGTTTCAATAAAAAGGCATCTTTCGTGATATTTGCGTCCGAAAAGTAAAATTCGACTTGCGCTACTATCCGGTTGGCTAGTTCATCGTCCGGTGGGGTGTACGGGGGCTCCTGGGCTTCGGCGGCGACTTCGCAGCCGGAATCCTTCCCGTTGCCAGACCCTGCTTCGGAAGCGGAGTCCGAGAGGTCTGCGTGTTCATCTGTGGACGGGCGTCGGTCAGTGGCGATGCCCTCGTCAGGCTCTGGGCACTCCATGCTAGCGATGTATATATAAACACTTAGAACATAACACGCGTGCGGTACGAGCGGCGGCGCGGCGCAGACTGCGGGCGCGCGGCAAATTGCTCCCACTTTTATAATATCGGGGGGATGTGCGAGAAAGGCTGAGGCATTCGGAAACGATACAGTGTCATTGCAGACGTCGCGCCGCTGCTCGCGAGAGAATTTGGAGCAGAGCAGGTGGTGCGGCGCATGCTAAGAGGATTACTAGGATTCTGGAGATGGATGGGTGACCAACAGACGCTTCCCTAGGTCCCTGGCAAAAGTACTGCTTTATGAATTGTGACGTCGGTACCGTTAACAAGAGACAAAAGCATCATTTTCAGACTTCATGTAGGTCGCGCATAGCTATTTTTGAATATCATAGCATACTTTGTATCTGACTCTGACTGTCAATATATAAATAAAAAACTTTGTGAGAAATCTTGTAAGGGCGTTTGAGAAGCAATACAATGACAATAGACTCACAAAAGCCCTGGGACACAAATAAACTAGGGTGCCAACTAAAATATTTCAAATCGTTTATTCCGACGTTCACGTTCCAACTACCTGGATCAAATAGATCGGACTCTGAAGGACGGGAACGTTAAGAGTACTCGAAACCGACGAGCATGTATGAAGAGACTGATGAATGTGGACGAAGCGAAAGAGGTATGTAAGTCTAGAGAGAACTGGCGCTCTATACTCTCTGCCTACCCCGTTAGGGACTTGGCGTGATGATATGTATGTATGTATGTATGTTTATTCCAAATTGAATGTCGGATATAGTTTCTCGTTGAAGGTTTTGGTTTAACCGACTTGTTAACGTGATTACCACACAGATACAGATGATCACGCGAGTAGCGAGCCACAGCGTGACGCACGCAACGCTTATACAATATTTTGATGCAAAAAATGTGATTATCGCCATATTTCGTGTTCATATTTTAATATTTATACTCGTGAATGGAGTACCTCTACCATTCTGCATCAACTTAAGGCACTGCAAGGCAGCGCAGTTGCATATTCTATTGCGTGCGCATCCCGATTTTTTTGCATTTCAACTTGACATTATTATTTACTATCTGTGGCCCGGCTTCACCCGCGAGGCACAGATAATTAAATTTGAACGTATTGGTAGATTATTCTACAAAATAAAAAATATTCTGTGGTTACTCCAGCTAATGAACTCTGTGCCTAATGCTGTAACTTAAATATTATTATTGTATAACAAATGATTTGAAAAGAGTAACCATGGAGTTTCTTGTCGGTTCTTCTCGTTTCGACGTTTTATGAGTGCCCATCTAGGCCTATGTGAAATAAAATATTTTGATTTTGTATTTTTTTTTTGCCAAATTTAAGCCAATTTCGTTCGGAAGTCTTTATGAAAGAGGAAAAAACAAACTCACAAACTTAAAATATCAGTAGCGCGTGCAAGGGTCGAACGTATATTATGCTGCTAGCACAATATCCCACCCTATAAGATCGGCAACACTCGAGTTATAATTAAAATCCTGCTTATATGCACAACTTCATCCGTTTCATATTTCTTCTTTCACGAAAAAACTACTGAACCGATTTGGATGAAATTTGGCATAGAGATAGATTGTTAGCTGGAGTAGAACATGCCTTAGGTGTTAAATCAAGGATATATCTCATTCCAAAATTAATTGCGGTTACTTCTACTATCTTAACATATATACATTACGTGTCACTTTGTTTGTCCGCGATGGGCTCCTAAACTACTTAACCGATTTCAACAAATTTGCACACAGTGTGCAGTTTGATCCAACTTAAAAGATAGGATAGCTTACATCACAATTGGACCCGATAGATATACTGCGATCGTGTTTCAGGAAATTTTATTTTTTCACCCGGGCGAAGCTGGGCGGGACAGCTAGTTAACAATAAAATTTGCCATTTTGTTTTTCTTCGTGGAATACTGCTTACATATATTTTGAAATTTGTGAACGATAAGTAATATTATTGCAATATTATTCATTTATTTTATGTAACATCATAATTCAGTTCAGCGAGCGATTTGGTAAAAAGAACACAAAGGTTGGATAATAATCCGACGAACTGTACATCAGGGCTGTACTTATATACCTATATACATATATAATAATAATAATTCATTTATCCCTACTAATATTATAAATGCGAAAGTAACTCTGTCTGTCTGTCTGTTACCTTTTCACGCCTAAACTACTGAACCGATTTAAATGAAATTTGGTACAGATATAGCCTAGAGCTTGAGGAAGGACATAGGCTACTTTTAATACGAAAAAGGGTTGTAAGTGGTTAAAATAGGGGATTAAAGTTTCGTCATTTTTGAAGCTAGAAGCATGAAACTTATTTTTTAGGCTCTTGATTACATATAAATTAATATTACATACAAAGTTTGTAAAAATGTTACCTTTAAGGGGGTAAAAAAAAATGCTGTTTAATATCACTTTCCGCGCGGATGAAGTCGCGGGCACAGCTAATTTCAGATATATATCCCACGTCCTACCACAAGGACTGGTAGGTAGAGGTGTATAGGTACCCATACACCCACTTTACCGCCAGAGATATATTTTAGGTGCCAACGTGACATATGGCGAGTCCATCGCCGTTACTCAAGCACGACTACTATACTTACGCCTTTGAATTGCTTCTCAGATGTATGCAGGTTTCCTCTCGATGTTTTCCTTCACCGTAAAGCTCGTGGTGTGACTAATCACTGTACTTAAGTTCAGAAAATCCCATTGGTACAGTCGGGATTCGAAC
>JACCPG010009636.1:0-42590 GCA_016069955.1 Drepana arcuata | reverse complement strand
CGCCGATATTTGCCCAAGTCGACCCTTCAAAAGTTTACCTCGTGTGCGAATTTCTAAGCGACTTTGTTCTCGTCGGAAGGAGTTTTAGCGGTCTAGACGCTAAGTTGTTGAAGACTGCGTTATTTGTGTCTAAAAGAATGGACGATGGATATTACAGCTTAAAGGTTCACGTGTTTAACGACACGCCCTTTGGGCTTAATGATTGTGTCGAAAGTGAAATGAGAACGGGTAGTACATTATTGTGTGATCCTAAAGTTGTAAATTTCCAAGAGAATTGCTCTGACTTGTGCATAAATATAAAGGACGTAGGCATAGGCTGGAGAATACATTCCGGAGGTAAATACCAAGAACTGAAATACTCCGAAGTTTGGAACATGACCCTGAAATCTATGCAATGCATATTTGTTCTACAACAGACAGACTCAATAAACTGTCTCGAATTAAACATGTCAGTCTACCAAAAGCAAAAGCAATCGAATTCAGTCACTTTCAATTTAAAAACGAACGATTTGAATTCAAACTTCAATAAACGTCTAAGTTGTGCAAGTTCTGATAGGGTTAATATATTAGAAAATCCTTTCAATTATTCGTCTTTAACTAGAAAAGAGGGTAGGTACGACTTTGTGTTTAAGAATAATAGTTTCAAAAGTAACTTTAGCTCGGACAATAATTATAAGACAAATATTTTGACCAAATCTGATAGGGTTATTTTGTGCAAGCTTTTAGACGGTCAGACAACGAAGGGTAATGATTGGAGATTGCTGGCTGAAAAGTTGAAAATATCATCATATTATTACTATTTCTCTAACACGTGTTCGCCGACGGAGAATATACTAAACCTTTGGTTATGTAGGAACAATAATTCGAGCATGTTGGTAAACTTATCGCGAATATTCAGGGAAATGAGCCGGGTCGATTGTGCAACGGTAGTGGAGAGGCGCTGTTTCCCTAACTGAATCAAACTCTTTTAAATCAATGAAATTGTTATTGAAAAGGGTTTTTGTATTATTTTTCTGTACTTTCTGTTCTGTACTTTACCTAGCTTAACTATTGTACCGTCTGAAAACATAAGCAACACGACATTTACTGAGAATTAGACTGACGCTTAAAAAAAAGCAATCTTGCTTTTTGGATTTTACTTTTTATTTATAACACTAATGTAATTTTATTAAATAATTACCTGCTTGAATAAAGAGTATGTTTATAAAACATTATTATTTCTATATATTTGTGAATCAAATGTATTGTTTAAATATGTGAATTAAATATAGTAGTGATTTGAATTTTTAAAATAAAGTATTGAAGAAATCACTTGCGTTTAAATTTACTTAATATTTTTAGTTAATTTATGTTTAGATAGTAAATGAAGTGCATAATAAAACTAACGATCGGTCAAAACATTTATTAAGTCTTTATAGGCAGAAGCAGTCAGACCCTTCTCCCACATTCTCATTTCAATAAAAATAGTCAGTAAAGCCCGGATCCCGGAAACAGCGTGGAATAATTCATAGAATTGATTTGTAACCGTATCGAGTATTCACGACAAGGTCGTCAGATCTGGTGCACGAATAGATACAGCTAAATAATTTGTAGGGAACACGAAACGTAGCATGACCCAGATACTAGGTATTCAAGTATTAACTTGGGTTGCGCCCGGCAGACGATTGCATTGTTTAATAATTGAGACCACGACGATTCGGATCTCCGTGTTACAATGCGGCGCAAGCGATAAGAAAGCTGCTATTCTATTAATAACTTGCTATGAATAGTTCCTTGAACCACGCAGACGCTACGATAATTTCACGATTAAGTAGAAATCACAAAAATGTCAATACCTACTATTAAATATCACCACGATCACAACAATGTTTTAAAAGTCTAAAAAGTATGAAGCTTACTTTTCAGAGTACCTACACAGCCCATACCCTTATGGATGTATATTTTTTTAAGGACATCAAATCGTTTATGTTTTTACTTAAACGATTTCTTGTCCTTAAAAAAACTAATTATTGTTAATGGAACGGTCTTGATTAATGAGTATCGTGTAAAATAAAGCGGCGAGCACGTATGATGAGATTGACAGAGACTAGAGCGGACTGGTGCTAGCTTATACCTAAATACGCCGTGTGGGAACCGGTTTAATGACATGTCTGTATACAATACTTGTATTTAATGTAGATTCTACTGAGGCATTTATGAAGGATTCAGAGAAAATTCTACTGAGAGGGCAGAGACAGACAGCATCGAAAACATAATATTAGATTTCATACTATTTGCAATGTACAGGATGGTGTATACACTCGTAGTGTTCTTCAGTCCAGTTTATGAACGTTGAAACGTTTGCTTTAAACCACATTTCGTTGTTACGCCCATTTCCATTTTGAAGAAACCCGTCATAAAGATGAAGGTACATGAAGGCGGTTCAAATTTGCAAATATTAGGCACTTCGGACGCAAATTGAAATTACACCTTCATAAATTAGTTATTCACGAGATTCTTTTCTTTTCTTCACCACGTACATGTAAATGTTTGTTTCATTTGACACTTACCATGTAAGAGAGCCGTAGTGGTGAGTGTGGGTGTGAGTGTGGGTGTGGGGTGAGTGGTTGTGATGATTACCTACACAGTTAAGATTGTAGGTTCCAACTTTGGCGGTCGCCACCAATGAGTTTTACACCAACTAGTCTTTTATTACACCACGAACATTACAGTAAAGTTAAAGTTAAAATACCGAAAAAAGACCTGCATCCGTTGAGTTTAAGTCATAGACGTATGTGAAGTCGAGTCTGACCTGAGGTACCGGTTAAAGGCTCGCCAGCTGTCACTTTAGCACCTAATTATGCCTCTGGCGATAAGACGGTGTGCATACTAGTATATTACTGGTACCTATTAATACACCCACAAAAGGCTTTTGATACATTCACAAAACTGCTAAACGTTTTTATAAAATATCAGTACAATATAAATATGTTGGAGTTTTCGTTACAAACAATAAAATATTAGCCTTTAAAAATTACATTACTCAAACGACCATTCACAACAGGCTCATTAACCTTTAACTAAATATGGGTACTTTAATGAAAGTAGCTAAAAGAATCCCACAAAACGGATCAAAAGGAACGGAAATGCTATTAGTATCCTATCGTAATAGTCGAAAAGGATCATAAAATCAAAAGGCGTAAAACAAAGTTGAAAGAACTCTGAAGGTAAGTTACCTAAACCCTTTCTGGTTAAGTATTCAACAAGGGGCTGCTCTAATTGGAGGGCACTCCTTTTAGGAGCCCTAGACACGTGGAGAACACGCCACGGAAGCTGAAACAGGGTGAGGTTCTCCACTAATATAAAGGGATGGTTTTAAAAAGCGTTTACTTGTCTATCGACGGGGGGTGTTCAGATTGTTTGAAGTAAAAATGCTACTGCGGTCCTTTCATATTTTTTCGTACATATTAAGATAGCTGAAAAGTACATTGCCCGCCTGCGGCTACAGTTGGATTGGACACTTGTGATACTGCGCAGAGCTGTGTGGCCAAGTGAGCACAAGGATTGCAAGTTCGAATGCTGACTGTACCAATGTGTTGTTCTGAACTTATGTAGAGTGATCGGTCACACACTACGAGATTTACGGTGAAGGAAATCATTGAGGAGGAACTTACATACATTTGAGAGGAAATTCTAAAATACATGTGCTATCTGTGATGTGACCATTGATCATGGTGGAACTTTAAGCGTCTACTTTCCTACGTTAACTACAGAGTTAATATATATAGTTCATCATCATCATCATATCATCACGCCAAGTCCCTAACGGGGTAGGCAGAGAGTATAGAGCGCCAGTTCTCTCTAGACTTACAGACCTCTTTCGCTTCGTCCACATTCATCAGTCTCTTCATACATGCTCGTCGGTTTCGAGTACTCTTAACGTTCCCGTCCTTGAGAGTCCGATCGATTTGATCAGGTAGTTGGAACGTGGCCTTCCTCTGCCTCTTCTTGCACACACTTTTGCTTTGTATGTCTGTTTCGTCAATCTTTCTTCACTCATCCTTTCTATGTGTCCAAACCAACGTAACATGCCTTTCTTCATCTTTACAATCACGCCCTCATTCACGCCAGTTGATTTGCGGATCTCTTCATTGCGGATTCGATCTAATATCGTTACGCCGCACATTTTTCGAAGAGATCGCATCTCGACTGCATTCAAGCTATTTTCATACTTCCTCTGACATACCCAGGATTCGCTGCCATACAATAAGGTAGGTACCAATATCGCGTTGTGGACAGCAACTCGAGCATTCTTGCTCAGACTTTTACTGCCCATCAACGCCGACATGGCTCCATTCACCTTATTTCCGGCAGTTATCCTTCTTTCAATATCTTTTTCATACTTTCCATCTCGTGTGAACATGCTTCCAAGATATACAAATTCGTTCACTTGCTCTAGAATTTGCCCATTTACCGATATAGCACACTCGGTCACTTGTTCATCTCTTTCGAATACCAGAACCTTAGTCTTGCCAGCGTTTAGGCGCAGCCCCTTCTTTTCACATTCTACTTTCATTATGGTAACTAGTGACTGCAGTTCGCCCTCTGATGACGCCAGTAAAACCGCGTCATCGGCGTATAATAGGCAGTTGACCACTAAGTTTCCCATTTTCACTCCACATCCGTTCGTTCTTAGTGCTCTCAGACAGTTATCTAGATATATAATGAACAGCCAGGCAGACATGATACACCCTTGTTTGACCCCCGACTTCACATCAAACCAGGGTGACATCTCACCATTAACCCTAACGCACGCCCCGCTATCACTATAGAGTGATTTCACGGCATGCAGTAGGGAACTGCTCTCTCCATATCCAGGCAACACGTCCCAGAGTTCCTTTCGTACGACTCTATCAAATGCCTTCTCCAAGTCGACGAAAGCGCAGAAAACCCTTTGGTTAATATCCAAAAACTTTTCCGCGATTCCGCGAAGCGAGAAGGTTTGATCCATACATCCTCTTCCTGGTCTAAATCCACCTTGGGATTCCCAGAGAAATCTTTCGGATCGCTCTTGCATTCTTATCGTCAGGATCTTCGTATACACTTTACTAGCTAAGCTGACCAAGCTGATGGCTCTGTAGTTTGAGCAGTCCAATCGTGATCCCTTTCCTTTATAGAAAGGCACGATGACTGCTCGCCTCCAGTCGTCCGGAACATCACCCTTTTCCCAGCAAAGATTGCATAGCAAATAGATGACGTCCCAGACCGCTGGTCCACCGTACTTGATCATCTCAGCCGTAATCCCATCTATTCCCGCAGCTTTTCCACATTTCAGACTTCTTATCGCACTTACAATCTCTCCCATACTTATTTTATCCGCTATAGGATCCTCGACAGATTCTGTTGGAGGCAGCTCTGTGAGTAGATCAGCGGCATCATCATCATACATATCTTTGTAAAATTCACTCCATCGCCTGAGGACGTCTGTTTTGTCAGTCAGTATGTTATTGTCCTTCGAGAAAATCACATTCATCCTACTACTAGCTGTAACACAATTTCTGGACTTCTTAACTTCCCTCCAAAAAAGTTTTGCATTGTCCTTGAAATTCTGTGACAGTTTTTCGTCTACAGTCATTTGGAACCTCTCACGCTTCTGAGCTATTATCTCTTTCGTACGATTTTTTTGCAGGCGGTATTTTTCTTTCATCTTTTCTTTCATACTCTCACTTGAGCTGGACATAGCCAAAATGTCTTGCCTTGCATCCTTCTTCTTTTTAACTTCTTCTTTCACTTCCTCATCCCACCAACCATCGCCATTTTTGGTTGTCCGCCCTTTCGAAATGCCACAACCTCTTTCGCGGCGCATAATATGCTGGACTTAAGGAACTGCCAACAAACATCGACACTCTCAAACACATCTTTCGGTGGACAGGCTAGCTGTTCAGATATCCTTTCTTGATATCTGTCTCTAATAGCCGCATCTTGAAGCCTCCAGCTTTTGATGCGGTCTGCGACTGCAGAACAGGGACCCCCAGCGCGGGATCGCCAGCCCGCGAACAGACCTCTTATCCTAGTTATAACTAGGAAGTGGTCCGTTCCCGGGTCAGCTCCCCTATACACCCTGGTGTCCATCACCTGTGTTCTGAGTCGCTGATCTATTAGAAACAGATCTATCATGCTTCGCTCATTTTTCCGTTCCCATGTATACTGATGAATCCTGAAAGGTCTCTCTCCATGCATACATCTAATGTCAGCTAGCCTGCCTCGTTCACTCTCTTATCACCATACTTACCGAGTACTGCCTCGTAATCCTTACGGGCTGTCCCGACCCATCCATTCAGATCACCACAAATAATCAGCTTTTCATTCCCTTCTTTCGTCTCTAGAACATTACTCACACATTCCCAGAACTTATTCAGGTCGCAAGTGTCCGCTGAGGCCACCGGAGCATATGCCGCGACTAAAAACAGTCGGGTAAGGCCTATTTTAAAGCGAGCCCAAATAAGTCTGGGGCTCACCGCATCATAACTTATCATACATTCTGCCAAGCGGCTGGATAGTAGAATTCCCACTCCCTGGCAGGCGTGCTCGGTGTTTGCCACTCCTGGCCACAGCACTAAACTCCCGCCCGGGAGCTCGTCTACTCCACTACCCTTCCGCTTGGTTTCAGACAAGCACACAACATCTAACTCGCTCTCTGTCATAACATCGATCAATTCGTTCATCTTATCAGCCACACCTCCTCTTACATTCCATACACCCATCCTACACTCCACACTCCACTTCCCGCCGTGAGGCACTCCGCGTGATGGGTGGCGGTCCCCATCGCCGCACTGTGCAGAATTTTTCGCACCAGCGGGGACGGACTGGTGCACGTCGCCTCGGGGGCACGCCCTAATAGCCGTCCGGCCAATGCGCATCGAGTGGAATTGCAGCCCTCTGGGCTGGCAGGAATCGCGACGTGCACGCTTCCACTGTGATCCCCTATATACGGTGATATATATAGTTAATATAGTGTGTTACGAATACAAGTATTTGCGCCTTAGTTTTGTTTGTATATGGTTTTCTAATACCTATTCTATAAGCTGAGCGTTTGGAACTAAGTTAATGTACGTAGATAAAAAAAATATTTCAAGCAAAATGTGTTCCATACATTGACCCAATATTACAAAGCTGAAAAGTTTGTTTGGTTGAACACGCTCATTTCAAGAATTAGTAATGTAAGAGCTTTACGGTGAAGGAAAACGTCGAGAAGAAACCTGCATAAATTAGAGAAGAAATTCCAAGTGTAGTCTTGCTTGAGTAAAAGCCATTGACTCGCCATCTGTCACGTTTGCACCTAAAATATATAAGTGGGTGTGCGGGTACTACCTACACACCTCTGCATGCCCCTTCGAGACCTTGTAGGCAGGCGTGAATATATATATAAATATAGCTTTATTTAAACTCTGCTAGCCATATAAACCTTTCGAACAACTTTAGAGTGCACAATTTTCTGTTCTGTAAACACTCAACAACTTATAACTCCTCTATATTCTGGTATCATTCTTGCTTCTATCTTTTGTAACATAAGACTAACGGTTCACAATGTATCCGGCGACCACACAAAAGATAACAAATAGTGCTTTTAACACGCGCGTCTACACTGTGGATATTTTTGTTTCCTTGATGGGTCTGATTTACACCACTCATCAGCGCAGAGACGCGTGACCAATGCGATGCGATGGCCAATAGATGGGGAGGCTTTGAATATTTTGTCATGTACAATCACGACTTATGAACGACTTAAAACACTACCCGCATTATAGAACGCGGGTAGTGTTTATTTACAATAACAACATATGAAAATATGTATAAAAGACTGTTGTATACCTAACTACCTACTTATAGGTAAAATATTTGACTACACATACGTCTTTGATTTGCTGAAACGTTATAATAATATAATATCATCACACCTCCCAACAAGGGTCGCCGAAGGGGCAGACAGAGGTGTATAATAGTATGTGGTACCCACACACCCACTTTCCGCTATAGATATATTTTAGATGCCATCGTGACAGATGGCGAGTCCATCGCCGTTACTCAGCATGACTTGACATTAGCCTTTGAATGGTTTCTCAGACGTATGCAGGTTTCCTCCCGATGCTTTCCTTCGCAGTAATGGTGGTGGTGTGACTAATCACTGTACTTAAATAAAATAAAAACTCATTGGTACAGTCGGGATTCGAGCTTTATTAACCACAGCTTTATTCTGAAATATATGCAGTGTGATTAATCACTGTACTTAAGTACGGAATATTCTCATTTGTACAGTCGATATTGGGAAATTGCAATCGTGCAATTGCAAGTGGTTCTTGCGTTGCAAGCAACTACTAGAACCACTTGGCCAACATGGCTTTATCTAATGAATCTGATCTGTATATATTATATTGAATCGATATTACTAAGTAAAGTTATTTGGAGGACTTTAGTGACTGTCAGATGATACAAAGCCTTCAGGTCGATAATTATGCAAATTCAACCCTTAACATCCAGTGTTGCGTTCGGCTTAATCGCTGGATCTCCACGAAGTTTCACCAAGAAACTGAAATTGAAGGGTGAATAAATTTGAAATCCTTTTAATGCCTCTCTGGGTGTCGACAACTTTATGTTTACGTCTTTCGAACTTCGATATGGTTTTTTCCTAATCTTAGTGAGTGGCGGGTAAGTAATTCGAGAATTTCTAATAACTTTCAAACTTTTTAGAGGCTTTTTTTATTATTTACTTAAGTTGAAAGCCTTGTAAGAAGGCTTTTAACATATCCATCACTGGGATTACTGACCACATAAAAATTCTTGATTAGGTTCTGAAATTCTAAGCTTATCAACAACGTTGTTAGGTGCTATTTATTATATTATACACTCGTATTTTTAACCAACATAATAAATGAAGTTTCTCAATTCCACCGTATCAATAAGAGTCTATGGGTTAATGTGATGACTTATTGATAGTTAATTTGAAGCAAGCGAATGACATTTGTAAATATAGAAACCCTAATCCCGCGGGGGGTGGAGCCTAAGTATCTTTGGTTTTGTCTGGCTGGATACTTCCATCGACATCGACTTCATACGTCAATCGAGTCTATTAGAAATAATTATTACGTGTTAAGCTTGATCTAAATAGGACTCTGCTTTTTTTCACATTCTAATACTTACGAAAGAGTAAAAAAAATGCCAAATTTTAGATTTCCTATTTGTCAAAATCAAAATCAAAATATTTTATTCAACGTAAGGGACACAGGGAACACTTATTGAACGTCACATATTTAATATAAACTAAAGTTACCACCGTTTCCAATAACAAAAACCTAACAGGAGAAGAAACGGCGAAACAAACTCCCCGGTTTGCTTTTCTAACATTTGTTCCCTTTTACGTAGGGGTAGAAAAGATTAAAGTTACATATATAAACTCTGTACAAGAGGAGCGATTCATTGCCATGCATGGCCATCATTAAAATAATCTGATGTTTTATAATAAGCCTTTTGAATTAGTTTACTTTTAACGACAGCTTTAAATTCTACAAAAGGTAATTCAATTATTTTCCGAGGTAGCTTATGAAAAAAGCGTATACCTTGCCCGACAAATGAGTTCCTAGTTTTGTGTAATCTAGCTGTAGGAACATGGAGTTTATCTTTGTTCCGTGTATTCACAGCGTGTATGCTGTAAGACATGACACTATGAAAATAGCCGAAATAAACTAAACGGGCTGTGTTGATATCAGTCAATTGTCTGATTTTTCCTCCGCAATAGTAGATTTTAGAAACGATAAAGGGAGTTGTCGCACGTATAAAATATAAAAAAGAGATCGCTTGAAAATACTTAAAAACTTACATATTAAATGTATCAGCCTTAACGAAACTTAAACGTTATATAATAGGGTTTTGACTGATGAGTGAAAACGTTGTATGTCTCAACACGAAAATGCACTCCACATGCCCCCCTCGTTGTAATAGTGATTGACATCGAGCAGTTTTGTTAAACCATCCGATAGCTTTGTATGACGGTATTTCGTATATATTCCACCCCTCGTAATGTTATGTATAGTAAAGTTGATGAACAAAGACAGAGTAAATATGTCCGCGGTAACAGGTGTAAAACTGGGAACGCGGTAAACTTCACAGTACTCCATTTAACTGATTAAATTACATCCCTTTATCAGGAATTCGTAAAAATATATAAATATCCTCACGCCTTCCTACAAAGGTCCCCGAAGGAGTAGGCAGAGTTTTATAGGTAGTATCCACACACCCACTTTCCGCCAGATATATATTTAAGGTACCAACGTGACAGATGGCGGGTCCATCGCCGTTACTCAAGCACGACTATACATACGCCTTTGAATTGCTTCTCAGACGTATGCAGGTTTCCTCTCGATGTTTTCCTTCACCGTAAAGCTCGTGGTGTGACTAATCACTGTACTAAAAGTATATGATAAATTATATGTTATCAGTTATCAACCTCTTCGACTTCGATGTAAAACTTATATCAAATAACAGATTAAATAATTGAGCTTTAGAAACGGCGATGGACTCGCCATCTGTCTCGTGTCACGCATCTAAAATATAATCTTCGACCCTTTTGGAAAGGCGTGAAGATTATATTTAAGAGATAGAAGATTATAGATAGATAGATATAAACTGTATGTATATTTATATGTATATGGTACATGTAGAAATATGCAAGTCTAGAGAGAACTGACGCTCTATACTCTCTGCCTAGCCCGTTAGGGACTTGGCGTGATGATATGTATGTATGTATATGTATATGATATCGTATATATCAAAAGAATAGGAAACTTCTTTCATCTTCTGTCGGGCTTCATCATTAGCCGGGGCATTTGGTAGACAATGGTGTTCCGCGGAAATGCACATACATAGCTCCGTCTGCCGAGCTTTGTCTCGGCGGATGTCCTGCCACATACGTCGTTAAGTTACGTGCACGGTACCCGCGCTTTGTGCGACGCTATGCTCGGATAGAGTTCGTCGGTTGATTTCACAAGGGGCTAAAAATGTATTGTACATATTTTCTTATATTATATTGTGCCCGTGATTTAGCTCACTTATATATAAAATATTTGCATGATAGATTTTTCCTGGAATGATCTCCTGTAAAAAAACATATTCTTTGTGTTAATTCTAATAGTAATCTAGCTCTGTGCCAGATTTCGTTCTGTGACTTTTGCGTATAAGAGGAAGAAACAACCTCTTATACGCAAACTTTTGCATGTATAATATCAGTAGAATGACTATCTGATGAATGTGGATGTAGCGAAAAAAGGATATATACTTAAAAATATACTAGCGCTCTATTCTCTGCCTACCTCGGAGGGACTCGTGATAATATTTATGTAGGTATTTATAATGTATACATAACTCAGTAGCTTCCTAGATAATACATACGTTAAAAGTAAATAAAATAAAACAATATATGTATATATCCTCACGCCTTCCCACAAGGCTCCCCGAAGGGGTATGCAGAGGTGTGTAGATAATACCCACACACCCACTTTCCGCCAGAGATATATTAGGTGCCAACGTGACAGATGGCGAGTCTATCGCCGTTACTCAAGCACGACTATACATACGCCTTTGAATTTCTTCTCAGGCGTATGTAGGTTTCCTCTCGATGTTTTCCTTTACCGTAAAGCTCGTGATGTCACCTATCACTGTAGGTACTTAAGTTCAGAAAAACTCATTGGTACAGTCGGGATTCGAACTTGTGTTCTTTGTGTCGCAGGCAACTGCTTGAACCATCCGGCCACCACGACTCTATAATAAATTTCTGAATAAAACTAACCTACAAGAAACTAACACACTAGGTCAAGTTTACAGGGTCAGTAAACCCAGTTAGTATTTACGTCTTTTTCATGAAATGATGTAGGTTCAGAGATTTTACTACGAGCTTTAAGGCCAGGGTATATTATGAAGAAATAGCAAGCTAAAGACGTACAGACTTGACAAAAAAGACGTCGATAGACACGCCATCTGTCATGTTGACACCGAAATATATCTGCGACGATAACAGGTCATTACATTACATCCCTGCCTACCAGATTGGGAACCCTTGCGGGAAAGTTTGAAAAATGAATACCGAATTTTATTTATTGTTCGCAATATGTAACGCTATAGATAACGGCCGCAGTACGAAAGTTAAATGAGCTATTCAACTCACGATGAATGCCAGCAATCAAAGTGCTCAGACGCTCGTATTATCTACTTTCATAACGTTTGGCGTATTTAGTTATGGGGAAGTAAGCGGATATTGTTTAGTTGCAATAGTATTTGTTGAATCGTTTCATTTACGGATTTAACACTCGTTAAGCCTTTGGAAATTGTTTTGTAAATATGGCAACTGTTGGTTGACAATGTTAGTTATTCATAAATAGATTGTTATCATCGTTCGTTACCATCAAACAATTCCAGAGTCCCAGACCAGACGTCCTTGGTATTATTTCAAGGTGAATATTACGTATAAAAAAAAAATCTCAAAGCAACTACCGAGAATGAGGGTGTGATTGTAAAGATGAAAAAGATAGGATACGTGGGTTCGGATATATAGAAAGGATGAGTGAAGAAATATTGATTAAACACCTATACTGTGCGAAACGCTGGCAAGACTAAGGTTCTGGTGTTCGAAAGAGATGAACAAGTGACCGAGTGTGCTATATCGGTAAATGGGCAAATTCTAGAGCAAGTGAATGAATTTGTATATCTAGGAAGCATGTTCACATGAGATGGAAAGAATGAAAAAGATATTGAAAGAAGGATAACTGCCGGAAATAAGGTGAATGGAGCCATGTCGGCGTTGATGGGCAGTAAAAGTCTGAGCAAGAATGCTCGAGTTGCTGTCCACAATGCGATATTGGTACCTACCTTATTGTATGGCAGCAAACCCTGGGTATGTCAGAGGAAGTATGAAAATAGCAATATATATTAAATAACAATAGGAAAATAGCAATAGGAAGGCAGTATGAAGAGCCTTGAGAATGTGGACGAAAGAGGTATGTGAGTATAAAAAAAATTACCACTCTATTCTCTTTGCATACTCCGTCGTCGTCGTGATGATATGATGAGTATATATCAGAAGTTGCGGTCAATTTGTGGGGGTGGAAAGAGAGTAGGGAGGCATTTGCCTGGCAGTGGTAATAGGCCGCAAATAATAAAATAAAATATGTCTTGTATGTACCCAAATTGACCTCAGATAATTATTAAATAAGGAAAAAAAAGTCAACATCGTCGAGATAATTATCTTATTACGCGGAAAAATATTGATGGCGTTACAGTAAAGTTTACACCCTTTTATTTTTCAGTTGTTGGATAGATACATTATCTATGTACAGATGATTTTTACTTGGCAATGCTTCCCTCCGGTTTCTTCCGCCACATAAAGCCTCTAACGATAAATGATAATTATAATATTGTTCAAGTATTTCGATGTAGCTGAATAAAATATAGACATTGTCATGCCTACTCTGTATAGGCCCAAGCCACAAGCATCAAGCGTTTTGTATTTTTTTTAAACTTGTTCCACTTGGCAAAAGATGCAATACCCCACAAATTTCATTGTGATCTGTAGAACGGTATTAAAATTAGTGTTCTGCAGTGCCATCTAGCGACTCTTTTTTCTTTCTTTTGGGTCTGGAACCCTTGTCAAATTGAATTACAATGGTGTATAGTATAATATTTTATAATACACACCTTGATTTCTATTTATATAAGAACATTGACAAATATTTAGTATAGTTTAAGTCAGTTATTTACAGTTTAAATCAAGGAATGAAGGAAGGATGAATGTCAAAAAGTAACAGTATATTGACCAATCAGACCCAGAATCAGACAAAAAGCAACCTTTATTTTGCAGGTACATCAATTTAGCAACTCAGTATTTACTTATGTTCATAGGTGTCGGGGTTCGAACCTTGGGTTGTAGGTCACTTGAACCATTCATCTTATATATAAATAGGGATAAGTATATAATGAGATATCAAAATTTAAAAACATTAAATTGAATCCACACTACATGCCTTAACTTGAAGCCCCATTGTAGAAGTGTCCCGCGGCTCACTGAGCAGTCTGGGCGAGGGGAATATTTTAACGGGACCCTGAATTTGGACACTTTAATGCGAGTTTTGATGTTTTATGTTAATATCCACTCCACAACTTTGTTCATAGTCATCGAATCGGCGATACTAAACTCCGGAGCTCACCGAAAACACTCGAGATAACAAATTAATTTCCGATATTAATGGCGCAAGTAAAGTGGCGACACGGCTGGCTCCTTGTCTATGATATATTGACCTTTAGTACTACAAATATATCTATAACAATCTTATAACAATCTATACTAATATTTTTATAGAGAGAGAGATTTACATAGAGTTAGTTTATTCTAGTTACCATAACACAAGCTTTGCTTAATTTGGGACTAGGTCAATTTGTGTGGAATTGTCCCAGGTATTTATTATTATTATTATTTGATGAACACATCAACTCAGTAATCTTAAGAACTACAAATGCAATTAGGAAAACTCTTTGTATTAATTGTAAACGTATATACACGCCTTCCCACAGAGGCTCCCGAGGAGGTATGCAGACCCACTTTCCGCCAGATATATATGTTAGATGCCAACGTGACAGATGGCGAGTACGTTGCTCAACTCAAGCACGACTATAGAAACCTACCTCCAATACGCCTATTGATTTAAAAACATCCAAAGGTATGAAGGAAGATGATAATAAATATTTATAACATGCCGTTTAAAGAAGTTGATCGTTTTCCCAAGTATAACTTCTCCACGGTTTGGTAAGGTTTATGTTTCTTCCAAAAACAGTCCCCATTTCCAGAGGGTTAACATCAAACGTATAAATAAATTTTAGAGCTCATTTGAATTTCAACCGGTGTGACGGACAAGCTCATACATAAAAAATGGTTCTTTAGTCTTTGCCGGTTCGATGCGTGGAACTCGAACGTATGATCGAATCTGTTGTGGTAAATATACCATACATATTTATTGAATGCATAAAGAGGTAAAGTGTTTATATTCGAACTTAGAAGAAGGTTATATTTGAAACTGCTTCTTATTCCAAAAATGATTTCTGGCATTTCATATATATAAATAAATATATATATATATATGTATATACATCCTGGTATTGTATGGCAGCGAATCCTGGGTATGTCTGAGGAAGTATGAAAAAGCTGGAAAGCAGCTTAAATGCAGTTGAGATGTGCGAAATGTGCGGAATAACGATCTTAGATCGAATTCGCAATGAAGAGATTCGCAAATCAACTGGCGTGAATGATGGCGTGATTGTAAAGATGAAGAAAGGCATGTTACGCTGGTTTGGACATATAGAAAGAATGAGTGAAGAAAGATTGACGAAACAGATCTACAAAGCAAAAGTGTGTCCAAAAAGAGGCAGAGGAAGGCCACGTTCCAACTACCTGGATCAAATCGATCGGACGCGGGAACGTCAAGAGGACTAGAAATCGTCGTGCATGTATGAAGAGACTGATGAATGTGGACGAAGTGAAAGAGGTATGTAAGTCTAGTGACGTGGCAATCTATACTCTGTGCCTACCCCGTTAGGGACTCGGCGTGATGGTATGTATGTATTATGTATATCCTCACGCTCAACTATTTCTTCTGGGCTGCAGCAAGGACTGTACTTTGCTATAATTTCGAACGTTATACAAGTCGTAGTGGTCGAGTAGTTTAAGTAGTCCCCCTGCAAATTGGAGCCCCAGGCGATCTGACCCAATGAGTTTTTCTGAACTAAGTGAATTTTAGACACTACTAAAGACGGAGTAGAAAAATATTCTGAGGATATACGAAACGTTGTAACGGGGAAACGCTTACGAATGCAAACTAAATTCAAAACCGCGATAATTTAATGCATATACGAGTATTTATACAGACTTTACCCTTATTTAACTCGGATGTGCATTCATTTTGAGCTTACAGCGAGGAGGTGGTCCCGCCCACGCTTTTAGTCCCGGGTTCCATTCTAATAAATCCCGGGGAGTGGTGGAAAAACGTCCGGGATTGCATCACAGCGCGGCGACGACGCGGCGCCAACACGTTTTCATATGCAAAAATCGATTTTATGCAAGATCATGTATAATGTTTGAATATTCAATTCTATATAATGCACTATTTATCTTTGAAGCTGTGTCAACCGTGTAGCCACTCGCTTAAGCCGGCTTTTATTTTTTAAGCGGACCATTTACTTAGCACATATTTCTATATATATCCTAGGCCCCCGAATGGATAGGCAGAGGTGTATAGATAATACCCATACACCCACTTTCCGCCAGAGATATATTTTAGGTGCCAACGTGATAGATGGCCAGTCCATCGCCGTTACTCAAGCACAACTGTACATACGCCTTTGAATTGCTTCTCAGACGTATGCAGGTTTCCTCTCGATGTTTTCCGTCACCGTAAAGCTCGTGGAGTGACTAATCACTGTACTTAAGTTCAGAAAATCTCATTGGTACAGTCGGGATTCGAACTTGCGATCTTTGTCTCGCAGGCAACTACTCGAACCACTCGGCCACCATGGCTTTTTTTCTCTTAGTTCTCTTATTTCCAACTGTCAGTACCTAACCTACACAGAATAAGACCGTATTTTGTTGTTTTAAAAGAATTGTATGTTTCAACTTACATTTGTCTCAAACTTCTTTAGTTCGAAATGATTAATGTTAGTTTGAAACTTTACGGATTTATAGCTTGAAATAAAGGTATATATTTCAAACCTATCCTTTATGCTATTTATCAGTAATATAATACTTTAGCCTCTACCTTACCAAATTATTATTTCTTATATATTCTTAAAAATATGTATACAACCAATGTATTAAATACTTTATTACGTGGAAATCATGACTTGAGAGGAAGTTGGCAAACAAATCACACGAATTTAAGATCGAAACGAAATGATTCGCCAAGCAACTGGTGTGAACGAGGGTGTGATTGTAAAGATTAATAAAGGCATTTTACGTCGGTTTGGATATATAGAAAGGCTGAGTGACGAAGGGTTGAGAAAACAGATAAAACTAATGTGTATAAAAGAAGTAGACCACGTTACAACTAACACAATTGATCGGACGATCAAGGAAGGGAATGTTAGGAGTAGCAGAAACGATTTTATACCTGGGTCTGATACACATGTAGGTACACATATATGCCTACTAGTTGTCCCGCCCAGCTTCGCTCAGGTGAAAAATAAATAATTTCCTGAAACACGATCGCAGCGGCAATCGGATCCAATTGTGAATCTAAACGGTCCAGCCTTGGAGGAGGAGTTCAGTAACATATACGCGTACAGAAGAAACATATATATATAAAGATGACACATAAACTTGTATAAATGTATCTATGTATGTATTTGCACATATCAATAGCACGATGGTTTTTTCTCGGCGTTTTCTCTCCCCTCTGAGACGTTTTGTACAATCCATTAAGTTGGCAGTAAGATTGATATAACGAGACGAGGATCGAGTTACGTGGGTGCATCATTGACTACATGATCTTTGACTAACAAAAGTTGGTCACGCATTTTATCTCGTTTCAGAAATAAAAATGTCAAAGAACTGTTTTAAATATGGAATACTTACGTAACGAATGCCATATTTAAAAATAGTATGTAGTGTACATTTAATTTACCATTTTTTCAAGACAGTATAACAGATAAAAAACGGACAAACGAAATTCCTTTAAATAAGAACTCTTTTCGAATAAATTGTTATGACATCGCTTTCGACACATTGGCTATATGTAAATTAGATTTACAAATTAAAGAAAATCCTTTAACTTAGATACATCTACAACCACGAGCTCCTCATCAGGTAGGCAAGGAGAGTAGAGTGCCAGTTCTCTATCTATCTAGACTAACGGACTTCTTTCGCGTCATCAACATTCATCAGTCTCTTATCTTTCATGATTTAATGAATAATAAGTGAAGAACATGTGATGCTAAATATTTGCGTTTTTTTATTTATTAGAGTTGAACAAGGAATTGAGAACATATGCACAACTCTACACTAAAAGCTATACAAAAAATTGCTCTTTCAGTTGGATGCATACAATCAACAGGCAGGAAGAAGCGCACTTTTGAAAAATTTCCGCTGTATCCGGCCTTTGTAGCCAAGGTTCCAGTGAGCCAACATTGTGTAATCGTTGACAAAGTGTGTGTCGGGCTTCATTGAAGGTATGCCTGTATATGCAACTATTATACAAAAAGAAATAAAAATACTATTATACATGAAGCCACGCGTTGAAAGGAATGTAGATAAATCAATTTATATAAGAAAAAAAATGGATTTAAGAAATATAAAATATATAAAAAGGTAAAGAAATGGCTAAAAGCCGAATGATACATTTCGAGGTTCCACCGAGATTTGAACTCGGATCGCTGGATTCAGAGTCCAGAGTGCTAACCATTACACCATGGAACCGTTATCAGATGTGTCAAATTTATTCATAGGTTAAATCTATGCCACATGCAATATAAATATAAAAAAAAATATTATGGTAATTATATGAATCTACTGTATCTAGCTACTTTATTATTATTTTAAATTAATGAATACTGCTTAACACGGAAAAAAAATATATATAATTAGATTCACGGCTTCCCTCAAGGGCCAGACGCAAGTGGGTAGGCAGAGATACTTTAGGTGGCAACGTGACAGGCGACAAGTCCATCGCAATATATTAAGCACGACTATACATACACCTTTAGAGTGTTATTCATACGTATGCAGGTTTCCTCTCGATCTTTTCCTTCACCGTAAAGATCGTCGTGTGACTAATCAATACTTTTAAGTACATCAAAACTCATTGGATGTAGTCGGGGTTCAAACTTGAGTTAATTGCGTTGCAAACCACTACTCAAAACACGGCCGGTAAGCCGGGTACTGGATATACATTATTATTTACGTAGACTTGTACTTATTTTCTTAAATTCTTTGACCCCTTAAAAAAGGATCGCTCGTAGGCCTCGCATGATATCCCAGGCAGAGGGGATTACGGCATCATTACAACCCCTGTCGAAACTCTAATTGTTTCCGACCAAACCCCGCTACTATCAATTTGCAAGCAATTTAAAGTCACAACTGGCTAAAATGAAGTGCTCTGCGCTGCCAAGAAATGTAAGGCATGTTTTTATTGATTCGAGAAGAAAACTAGCATGAACATTTTACCTCTCTTACTCGGAAAGTGGGTGTGTGGGTATTACCTATACACCTCTACCTACCCCTTCGGGGACCCTTGTGGGAAGGCGTGAGGATATATTATAACATTTTACCGTCAAGCTAAATAAATATTGTATAAAAGAACATATCCTCACCTTCTGCAAGGGTCCCCGACCGGGTAGGCATAGGTGTAAAGGTAAGTTTTTTTTTTTTTTTTTATACCACTTGGGTGGCAAACAAGCATGCGGTCCGCCTGATGGTAAGCGGTTACCGCCGCCTATGGACGCTTGCAACACCAGGGGTATCACTCGCGCGTTGCCGACCCTGCAGGAAGTAAGTAAGTACCCACACATCCACTTTCCGGCCAGAGATATATTTTGGTGCCAACGTGACAGATGGTGAGTTCATCGCCGTTACTCAAGCACGACTATACATACGCCTTTTTGAATTGCTTCTCAGACGTATGCAGGTTTCCTACACCTAAGATAGTGATACCACATAATGGAAACGAATAGTCTAAAGCAACCACTGAAGATATTTACTTATATTATTGTATAATTATATACTTATTCGAATATAAAGTATAATTCTTTATGAATCTAGATACCTTTAGTATATATTCGTCGAGAAAGCGAACTCTATTTTTCTTCACAATATCAAAGACGCGTACAAACGCTAGCTATGCACCCTACGTCGCAATAAACTTTTTTTGTAATCCCTTTGAGGAGCAGCGTTCTGAGACAACGATTAACTATTATTATTCTGCGAATCTGCACGGGGAGTTTTTTTCGATTCCACCCCCGATAATTAAATTCTTTAAGACGATATCTGAAGGATAAAACTGTTAAATTGTTGCTCTCTGTCCGCGACCTGATTAACCAGGGATCAAAGGTACGTGGGGCCCAGTATTTAGGCCCAGTTAACGAATTAACGAACTCTTAAACTGTTATTAACTTTGTAAAGATGCTACGGGCGATTTGTTGTTCAGTTCTGTTCTCAGTCAATATTTAAACGGGAACAGACTTACGGGCCGCTCTGAAAAGTACTTTTGAACTTTTGTTACTTCGCTATCTACAGACGCCAGTTTAATAGATTTCCGACAAAGTAGCTTTACTTCAAATACAGCAAAATGTAATTCAATTAATATTTTTGTTAGTCGTTGTTGCTTATTTAATCCCAAAGGCACAACAAGTGATTTCTCGATGATGTTAAATATCAAGTTGTTATATATCTCCACGCTAGCTACTCGAACCTCTCAACCATTAAAACCAAACCAAATGTCAAACCAAACCAAACGTCAAAAACTCAAACCAAATGTCAAGTTTTCAATAGAAATATATAAAATAAAAGAGTATCTAGTTCAAATACGGACCTATGTCTTACAAAACTTACAACACAAAAGCAGAAAATAGTTTTGTGGTGAAAATCCTGAAGCCAGTCTGTAAATAAATTTGCGTATTTAAATAATAATATTACAAATAAAAACACAATTTCATAAAGTAGTATTTATTATTATTTTTATATATTGCATGTAATTGTTGTTGTAAATCCATGTTAATACATATTGTTGGCACTTCGTTAATCAAAGTATTTTATTTCTATTTGTAAAATGATTCCTTGATAAATGTTTATATTATCACTTTGATGTTTTTGTAAGTTATCAAACTGGTGCTTCTTTATTTTTCTCTTTGGTAGAGAGCTATTACATTCTAAAGTCTAATCACAATGAAATATTGAACTGTAAACTCGGAAGTTGTTAAGAGAAAATGCAAGAGAGTGTCAGCTGTTACATTTTCCACACAAACAGCGAGGGGAAAATACTTTTGTATTTTCTTATCTTATTCATATTTCTGTATCTCTCTTGAAAATTGCATATTGTACAGCTGCCTGCTGTAAGATAATTAATGTTTTAGAATATATGACGTAACTTTAAATTAATTACATATTAAATCCCATAGAATTCACGTAACGATTCTCAGTTGAAACATATTTTAACAGTATTTTTCTACGAAGTGTCAATAAAAAAATTATTTGCTTTTAAGTGACGATAAAAGAGGATGAATCAACAATAACTTGCGGTTCTGAATAAAAGTTCACGGATCATAATGTGTCGTAACTTGCTTTATGGTGGCTGCGACATCCTTCAATAAAAATAGCAGCGGGATCTGTCTGGCTACAATATAATTATAGGACGGAGTTGCTAAAATACCTATATGCGCTGCTCATAGCGTACAAATGTACGATACGAATAACGCATATAGCCTATCCTAAGTTATGAGGAATGGAAACCTTCGATAGATGTAGGTAGGGGGTTACAGAACCAGTTGCCGTAAGATATTCTCACTTTAGGCGGTTTATGTATTGAACACAAGTAATTATACAACTTTAAGAGAGGTAGGGCATAGCGGGTTTTCCGTTCGAATTGGAAGGAATCGGGAGGTTGTTATATTGTGTTGGCAGCAGAGGGATTAGTCCCATTATGCTGCCAACACAGTATAACTCTCCCAACACAGAGTGGCAACGCGCAAATGCTACTTCGGTATTGTAAGCGTAAATAGGCTGCGGTAACCGTTTTCTATCGGGTGGTCCGTATGCTTGTTTGCCACTCTTGTTGTATATAAAAAAAAGTATTTGCACCTTAGTCGTGGACGTGGAAGCATTCAGAATGACAGTAAGCAGCTAGCTCTATAAAATCAGCATGAATTTATTTTTAAATTTGCGTTTGGATCTCATTTCTATTCTATTACTACGTCTATTTAACTATGGATGTTAAGTAACTTAAATGTGTTAACTAAAAACAGTCCTATACTTATATCTTATTATATGATGTTTCTAAAATACAATAATGAAACGCAACAATAACAGTTTATCTGGTGTGCATCAGATCGACCGTGCTCACACCAAATTGAGCCAATCTCCACACCTTTGTGCTCCGATAAGCGAGTTTGATCAAATATTTGCAGTTATTTCGCTTGTTCGCGTTTACAACAACGATAACGATCTAAGTTTTTGATTGACACGAATGGGACGGGACGGTTGAGGCACACGAAAATGTAAAGTTCCGAAGAATCACTTGCGCATTGCCACTGTGTTCGGAGAGTTATACTGTGCTGCCAACACAATATGACAATCCTCCTCCCTCCTCAAGGAACTCATTACCGTCATGACTGTCACCAACGTGACAGATGTCGTGGTCATCGCGGTTCAAAAGCTCGATTTTGGTATAAAAGTAATTCTTATAAGGTATAATATTTTAATCTGCCAAAAATATATTTGAGTTGAAGTAGATTTTGAAACAAACGAGCCACGCAGAATGTCGGTAGAGTGGACCCATTTTAGCTGCCAACATTCTCAGCAGCTCACTAATTACTTTGCCAAATATTTACTTTGCTGAGATTCCCCTTTCTGCAACAAGACGGGGTAAGATCGTGTTGACAAGCGGAACGGAGAACATAATATATTTTTATATCCAAGATATTGGCCGCTAAGTCGGAATTGAATGACTCACGTCACTTTCATTGAGTTTGACTTTTGGGATATTTTAATTGAGTCATCTAGTCGAGGTAAATAAAATTTCTGTACTTAAGTTCAGAAAACCTGCTTGGCTCCCGGGGTTAGGACCTACAATCTTGAGATTACAGGTGACTGGGACTACTTAATAAAAAAACATTCATTAGATTTATTTTAACGCTTTTCTGCTTCGAAACGGCTACCTTATACATATCCGGGTGGTTTTGACTACTTAGAGTCAAAGTTGGTATGGCATTCCTATTCCTATTCAAATCTGCTCCTTGGCAGTCAAGGAGCAGATTTGAATAGGATGAGTCGGATAGTTAACGATAAAAGTTAAACTGAAAAAGTCCTAATTACCATCTATATAGGATTCGAATTAAAATAAAAACAAGTCCACACAAAGTTACCTAATCCCAACAAATCAATTCTTGGACATGATTTTTTAGTTCAGTTTAGTGACGTATTTTTGTTTTAGACAAACAAACACTGTACTTAACTTCAGAAAAACTCATTGGTACAGTCGGGATTCGGGACTCGAACCACCACGGCTGTAAATATGCACAGCCTATCTCACGGAAACTACATAAAATATTGTGTAATAGTAAATAGGTATATGTTTTCAAATTGAAAAATGTCATGCATGCTACTAAAGGATTTTAAATTTTTCCTTTGACGCATGGTAACATTTGACGCTACCTACCGCGCTCGAGCTACTCGTTGTGTCGTTAACAAAAAGCACTGCCACATAAATTCCTAAGCTCACTCCTGAAATATTTTCAGTTAACAAAAGGTTATTGCTGTAAATATGATTACAAAATTTCATTACGGATCTCCAGGTTTTTTTTAATTATGAATTTAAACTACCACCTGACCCTTCACGCTACCTCGTAGCAAGTATGTCGTATCATTATTATATAAGCTGTTAACATGTATCTTCTGTGGAGCATTGTGCTAGCTACGGTCTAGCAGCCTTACTACTTAGATAACGATGCAATTGACCCTCCAGATCCATGTTAAACTGACCGCGCCATAAACTTAACCTGAATTTAATTTCCGACTTTTGTAAATGGCGACGGCTCCTCGTAGACATTCTGAAGAATTATTATTTGATCTCTTGCATTGCTTGTGTGGTAACTCAAAGTTAGCAATATGCGAGTGAGAGCATTGGTATTTTCACTTTCTTATGGTGTCCGTCTTGGGACTTAGCCGTCTTCTCGAAGAAAAACTATGAAATATATAGTTATATCCATATATATAATTATGTTTATCAGCGAACTTTACCTTTGTGTTTTTCTGAACCTATGTGTTGTTGGTGTTGTGAAAGGAAACCTGTATACGTTTCCAATTCAATAGAGTCACGCGATGACTACGTTTTTTTTTATACCACATGGGTGGCAAACAAGTATGCGGTCCGCTTGATGGTAAGCGGATCGAAGCTTCTCGTAGTAATAGTAGTAGAGCAGTTACTTGCTAAGTATTGATAATTGTTGTTATTGGAAATAAAGCTATTATTTAATTAAGAAATGTTATGCTCTGTATATGTATACCTATTAAGCAGTGGCGTCACTGGAGTCTCAGAATATAATCCTAGTCAGTTGGAAGTTTGTCATGAGTGATACATCATATTTAGCGTAGTGACGATCAATCAGTACCGCCGTCATATCGGCCATTACTCAATTAGGGCTGCGTGATGGATGCGGGCGGGCCATTACAAATCTCTACGCACTGCAATGGAAGCACCCGCAAACAGTTTCCAGTTATAAGTTAAACTATTGTAAATAATGCTATTAGTGTGAATATTAATATCTTGAAGCAGGGAATTGAACCATGGTGTACGAGTGAGTAGATTTGTCTGCAACGCAAAGATTGCAAGTTCGAATCTCAACTGTACCGATGTGTTTTTTTTCAGAACTTAAGTACAGTAACTAATCACACACCGTCACTTTTTGTAGATGGAATTCTTCGAAAGGATTGTGCATGTCAGAACAAATTCAAAGATGTTTGTATAGTCGTGCTTGAGAAACGTGGATGGACTCGCTACCTATACTGTTGACACCTAACTATATCTGGAAAAAGGGTCCACAGACATATGCAAAATAATGCCTGGGGGATGGTAGTAAGCCATCTGTACCGATGGCAAAGACGTAATGACTTGATGGTAAGCGGCTAGCATTACCTACAGTACTCACTCGGAAGTTGGTCTTATTTTGTCCAGGGCTGTTGTGCTAGCAGTATTTGGATTAAACTTCATCTTTCCACTAAAGCTATTTGTCGAGACATAAATCATTAAAAAATACAAAAGATACAACTTTGCATAAGATATTGACTATAACTAGTCACGTGACAAGCTTATAAACCCCCCTTAACATCCCTAACTGGGAAACACACATAACAGTATGAATAAAACTTATCCAATCACAGCCGTATCTTGAGGAGCTCTCCCTTCTTACAGTAATATAAAGAGGTATTTTAATCAAAACTGTAGCACTAGCAACTATGAAATATAGGGGTGGGCGAAGTTTATCTGACTGGCGATCGAGACGCGCCCGTCCTTCCAAAGGACTCTGGTTACGAGATAACACTAAATCTAATTGAAATAACCCAGTAGGGTGCCGAGATTGGATCATAGCTTGTGTGTTAGTGGTCTTGTTGTGTGGTGGTCAACATTTGTTCGAAATTACGTTGCTAATACTCATTCCACGAGTAGGTATATTTTGGAATAAATCAGAAGAACAACCTTTACGGTGAAGGAAGTCATCGTGAGTACTGTTTACGCCTAGGAAGGCAGAAGACCTTCTGTTACGTCGTATATGTACATTTCACATTAATTTGTTTTAAAATTCCAAATCATACAATGTCATTCTTCTTTTTGTTCTTTCTTCACATTCTTCACATGCAATATACAAGACGTAAAATCCTAAATAGATTAAGTTATATCGTAGTACGCGACAAGGACATTAATACGTTGATAAGAGGTTCAAAGACGCATGTACCTAGTTGTATTTGAGACACGTGAACAGATATTTCCCGTAAAAAGGTAGCTTTACACCTCTGCGAAGCCATATGTGGATATAACGAAGAAGACTGATGTAAATACCACAATAAAAAAATCTAAATCAAAATATATTATTCAAGGTAAAGGACACAGGGAACACTTATTGAACGTCACATACTTAATATAAACTAAAGTTACTATACAATCCACATATGCAGGCAATCCACATTTATCGCTTAAAACTCTGCAGAGGACATACTCCCCCTACTTACTAAACTACAATATCATGTCCGAAATCCGTTGACTTTTATTAGTTGTCAATGTGACATGGCGAGTCCACCGCCGTTTCTCAAGCATCACTACTAATAATAATAATAATATAATATAATATAATATAATAATAATAATAATATAATAATAACATTGTGTAATGTAATATAATATAATAATAATAGTAGTGATTTTTTTTAAATAAAAATTATATTATTTAAAAAAAAATCACTACTAACTTGAATTATTTCTCAGACTTATGCAGGTTTGCTCTCGATGTTTTCCTTCGCCGTCACTTAAGTTCAGAACAACTCATAAGTACAGTCGGAATTCGAACATGCGATCACTGTGGTGACTTCACGAAATACTCGGGCACCGCGTCTGTTTAATACTTTTTGATTCATTTACCCAATCCTAACAGCCCGTTAGATTCTCCGTCAGTTCGGTCCCTTGGTCAGCAATTAGCGACCGGCACCGAACCCGCACTATTAGTCCGCGCGTCATTACACCACTAATTGCAATCCCAAGCGGACCCTGTTTTTGTTCCCAATTACTTGCTCTCGTGTTATAGTTTTACAATAATTATGGCATGTAAGCCGAATTCTGCAAACGATTTAAGCTATAAATCAAATTTGAATTTAGAACGGTTTCAACTGATATTTCAACTTGAATCCGTTCTATCACTGTATTTTACCACTGGATTAGCTAACCAGGGATTAGACGAGAAGATACCTTTTTTCCAGTACAATTTAAGATAGAAACGTCAAGAGTACTCGATGCCGGCGAGCATGTATGAAGAGACTGATGGGACGAAAGAGGTTAAATAAGTCAGAGAGAACTGGCGCTTGTAACCCCAAAAAAGGACATGGTTTTTTTTCAACGTTAAATCCCTATAAATTTGAAAAGTATGTCAAAGTTTGTAAGGCTGGACTACGATCGATAAATCCTTCTTGATAAAAGAGAATAAAACGCTAGTGATATATAGATTATTAAATCCAATGCAAATACTCGATATCTATATCTGCATCTCTGTTTACTGGCGATATACATTTGAACTAACATGTTCTCCGCTTAAGCAAAAATAAATACAGGACCAATTTGTATCCATTTGT
The DNA here is from genome assembly GCA_016069955.1 of Drepana arcuata. Taxonomy (NCBI): domain Eukaryota; kingdom Metazoa; phylum Arthropoda; class Insecta; order Lepidoptera; family Drepanidae; genus Drepana; species Drepana arcuata. The sequence goes on along the minus strand of JACCPG010009636.1, from coordinate 15,481 downwards.
AACACAATTAGAGGCTCTCTGTTCCGTTAACAATTACCATTTTGCAGTCGTTCGTCGTTAATTTCTTCGTTAACAAGATTTGCGGAGAAAATTGTAACAGTAAAGGGAAACACCGATGGAACGAATAAAACACGGTCAGAAGAACACTCGTAATGGCGCCAACTAGTCGCCGGGTCTCTTTGAACACTTTGGAGTCAAGAAACTTTGGACGAGCCACACTAAAGCCATGCTGGGGAATCTCACATTGAACTGCTTTCCAAGGCATGAAGGAGACTTGGTGTTTCTTGAACGGATGCTACCCATCCTAGTACTGAATTTGGAGATTGATGTGCGAAGTAGCAACGGGTACTAGGTATTTTTAGTAGTTATATTTATATATATAATAATTTATGACGAATACACCAGTAATAGTTCCATTGATTATTTCCTCCCCAATTTTTTAAAGTTTGCTTATAAATATGCGATATTAAAATTTCCTCTCAATAGCGTCGTAGCACGTAGCGCGTAGCATAAGGTTCGTAGCGCTACGACCGTAGTACCAGCATATACCAGTACGAGTACTAGTATATGCGTGTTATGTTTTGTCTTTCGTTGCATATTTTTCTTAGCGTTCGCATAGCTTACTAAACGGATCGAGACACATCAAAATATTTGAAGAAAAAACTATGTAATTTTTTTAAATTTAAATTTACGTTAAGTTGCCACTGCTATGCTCTTGTAACATAAGTCGTAGTATGTTTGTAGCAAAAAAGTTTGCGTATCGGTAAAAAAAGGTTACTATGTATCAAATGTTAGGACCGGACGGTGGTTACTTCACGGTTGCCTTGCGTGTAATTTATCGTCTTATATCGGAAACGCCTCTGTGGTGAACTGTGCTAATATATGGCTGAGTTCATTTCAGAAAGGAAACACCGAGTAAATCTTAGGACTTGCTCGACGACGCAAAATGATAATAAATTTCATAAGACCGACATGGTTTTGAATAACCCTGACAGAAATTGTAAAGATTTAATCTCTGGTTTAAATAATGTATGATAAATATATATCCTCACGCCTCCCACAAGGGGTAGACAGAGGGGTAGAAGAGGTAGACAGGTGTATATATAGGCCACACACCCACTTTCCGCCGGAGATATATTTTAGGTGCCAACATGACAGATGGCGAGTCCGCCGCTGTTACTCAAGCACGACTTGACTAACATACGTCTTTGAATGTCTTCTCTAACGTATTCAGGTTTCCTCTCGATGTTTTCCTTCACTGTAAAGCTGAATAATTTATTTATTTATTTATTTACAATTAGCACGACAACGTGGTCATTTACGCTAATGTGGAGGTATAAGTTTAAAAAAATACATATGAGTAATAAGGTTAATATAAATGTATTACTGAGAAGAAGATGGCCTGCTTTCTGCGTATGCCATACACTCATTCAAAATCACCTTCCATTCACCTGCCAGCACATCACATTCAGGATTTACACTTGAGTCCAGGAGGACATTGAGTGCCGTCAGTGACCTCGAGATCGGAGACTGAACGTGCGCCACTGTTCGGCAAGATGGCACCGCGAACAGTTTCTGCTTTCTATTGCGGCAATAGTTTTTGGGCTAATAATAATAACTGAGCTGAGAAATAACTGTACTTAAATAAATAAAAAAAACATTCGTTCGGGATTCAAACTCGTAATCTTTGTGAACTTGAAGCACTCGCACAACACCGCAATCATAGACAATGTTACGAGTACACAGCATCAATAGAACAGCGTTAAACACCCAACTATTCTTACAGCCTGTTTATTGAATAGGCGTCCCACAGACGGATTCATGTAACGCGACACAAAGCGAAGATAAGGTCGCGTTCACAGCCACCATTAATATCAATCACCAGTCACCAGACCCTGTCAATAATGGGTGATAAGCCTTTCAATGGACTAAAGGGACTTTTTGTCGGCCCCGAGAAATTTCGGGCTAGCGAAGATAGGCCAAAGGGGTTATAGTTTCCGATGAAGGTTTGCAAACAAGTTGTTTATCACACACCTTTCCTCCTTTGGCTAGTGCAATATTAAACTATACATATAAGACTTCTTCTCGATCACTGTGTATTATTATGTCAGCGCGATAGCGAGTCTGTCGCCGTTTCTCAAGCACGGATTTGCGTCAAGAATTTCTTCTCAAACGTTTGCAGGTTTCTTTCGTGTTCTTTCCGTCACTGCAAGACCATGATGTTACTAAAAACATCCCAACGGTCAAAAACACGCTAACAAAATATTTACGTACATATCTTTAAATTAGACTTTATAAATCATTAATTACTTTATAAACTATCATAAATTCTAATTGATTGGTTTTGTGTAATGCCTCAAAAACTGTTTTATATTTAAATTTGGAACAAATATAATTTTTATATTTAGAACAATTATAAGCATTAACCGTTAAGCCAAATGTCTCCAATATCCCAACAGTTTAATGAGCGTCGATAAAACAATAATTACAGATGGTGATTAAATCCAGAATTGGTGAAACTCGTCAAGTTTTACGATTTGAGTCATAAATTGAATCGCAAAATTTAGCACCATCTTATAACTCAGGTATGCACTGGGCTGTGAAGAATCCCTTACCAATGGCTCTAATATTTAAGGATTGTAGACGTGAGTATTTATGACATTATTCTGTTGAGTTTTGTAAAAAGTATCCTCAAGCCTTCCCACAAGGGTCCCCGAAGGGGTAGGCAGAGGTGTAGAGGTAGTACCCACACATCCACTTTCCGCCAGAGGTATATTAGTTGCCAACGTGACAGATGGCGAGTCCATCGCCGTTACTACAGCACGACTATACATTCGCCTTTGAATTTCTTCTCAGACGTATGCAGGTTTCCTCTCGATGTTTTCCTTCACCGTAAAGCTCGTGGCCTAAAGCTTGTAAAAAGTAAAGCATTAATAATGCTAAAAGGCATATTCTAACAACTGGAACTAGTGCCCAACTGTGCAAAGTGTTGCTTCAACTATTAAAGAATGTTAATCTAATAGTGAATATTTGGATGGATGGATGTTTATAAGTGTATTATTACGCCACAGCGGCCGAATGGAATTGGATGAAATGTATACACTGGTATAGATAATTTCAATAATTATAATAAGAATATATGCTCATGGCTTCCTATAAGTGTCCCTGAAGACAGAGATGTATAGGTAGTACTCACACGCCCGCTTTCCACCAGAGATAATCATATATTTAGGTGCCAACGTGGCTAAAACTCGCTTGAAAACTTAATTCTAAAGCTCAAACATTTTGTAATATTTCTATAGATAATCAAATCCAACTCAGATGAACTCACAGCTCGTGGTTATATAAACTTAAATTCAGGCATTCGAGCTTGTGGTTCAAGTATGTGCTAGCAGAAATTGGACCTTAAAGCTTTGCAGTTAAGAACTTAGACTAAGACGCCACTCGAATGTATAACGTAGCAAATAATTCCTTATCTCGATAGTAAATACACTCCACCAGTAGTACTAACGTGTAGCATCGAACTCTCAAGATAGTATTTATGCGTCTGAGAATCGTAGTCGTGACATAAATAACAACCATTGGCACGAAATAACAATGTATGCCCTCCGCATTGCTTCCCGAATGCATATTATCGTGTGTGCATCTTGTGACATTCATCATCTATTATCAGTGATAATATTTATCAAATAAGGTTCAGTGGCTTAGGAAGTCACCTTCAAGGTTAATTTAAAGAGCAAATACCGGCGGCATGCACAAATGCGTTTTTCTGAACTTAAGAACAGTGAATTATCACCCTACGACCCCTAGTCGTGCTTGAGTTACGGCGATGGACGTGACATTTGTCACGTTGACACTTAAAAAGATACCTATCTCAGACGAAAAGTTTATATTACTACTATACTACACCTGTTTACCTCTGCCTACCCCTTCGGAGACTCTTGTGGCAAGGGAGGATATACAATTATGTTATAAATATAATAATCGTTGTCGTCGTCGTCGCAATCATTGCACTAAAATTACCCAGAAATCCTTCTTACTTTCAAGATTCTTATTATTTGAATTTATATAAGTGCTGCGATAAATGTGACAAGTGGGTTCGTAGCGTTTCATTTGAAAGTCGTGACAAAGCGAAGATACATTTAGGGCGCATCCCTCAGCCTAAGACATCGGACATGACTGTGCTTTCCGGCTCACCCTCGCCGTCAATAGTTAATAATGCCTCACTTCCCATTTCCATTGAGACTTCGGAGGGAAAAAGATTTTTGTATCTCAGAAACTAGAAGGTAGGGAGTAGGAATATTAGCAGTTTATTAAAAAGTTAATTCCGATTTCATTATTGTTATCGAACTTTATGCAGTGTATCTATAAAATCTCGCTGGAAATAATACATGTAATATTACGAGGGTCGTAGTGACTAGTGGTTCGAGTAGTCGCTCGTAGCAATGAGTTTTTCTGAACTTAAGTACAGACTAGTTTAATCACACTACGAACTTTACAGTGATATTAAACGTCGAGAGGTTGTGTACAAAAGTTTGAAAAAAAACGGCATTAGTTCGCAACGAGAAAATTTAAGCTAGAAACACCGTGGTTGAAGCAAGATCATATTTACAATTTTATTCAGGAACAGTGAACTGACCGCAAAATAGCTATTAATACATCAATCAATATAGCTCGAGTCATGCTAGAAGGCTTATATCACTAAAAGCCTTTTCATCGGGAAGTGTTGTTCGGAGCCGACACGCAAGGAAATGTCTTATTTATGGTATAGTGTCATGGGCTATTATTAGACGCCGCATGAAATATCGGAATACAACAACACAGGGGGTCAACGACTTCTAGTGGGAGCCTGGGAAAGTTCAATAGTTTTATCGATAATATGCTAAAAAATAAATATGATCCTAGAGAATTGGAACAATCTAGCTCGTATACAATGGGTTTTAATACAACGAGTCATAATTATTCGAAGTTTACGAGACGTAGAATATACTACAATATGGTTTTATTGAAGAACTGTTTATATTTGTTACAAGATATTAACTTTAATAACTATACAACTCAATAGTTTGCCATGACGGACGCACAATAATGTATGCACATAGAATTTATGGAATTCATATATAATTGTGTCCTTACGACATTTTCCCTCAATAGTAAATACATCTGGTAAATGAATTGGTACAGCAACGGTTTGAATATAAATCTTAATTCTACCCATTTGGCCACCATGGTTCTTAATATAATGCACTTAAACATATTTTACTCGCATATCCTCTTTTCTATGAAGGTTTAAGGATAATAAGTATAATAGGTATCAACATTCACAATGAGAATTGTCGGGGGAGAGCGCTCATGAAATTTCATTTTTCATTTTTATGCTATGTTTTTCCACCGCGAGAAAAGTGCAAATGACGCTTTCCGAGATTTCTGAGGAAACAGGTCGCGGAGACATTGCGTCAGTAACAAGGCTGCGAGGAGACTGGGCACACCGGCAGATATTTTTACTTTTAATTATTTTAAAAACCGTGGCCGAGCTGTGCAGGTTTACTGCAACACAAATATTGCAAGTTCGAATCCCGACTGTAACAATGATTTTTTCTGAAATTAAGTACAGCGGTTAGTCAGACCAAGAGCTTTACCGTGAAGGAAAACATCGAGAGGAAACCTGCATACGTTTGAAAAGAAAGTCAAAGGCGTATGTATAGTGGTGCTTCACTGGTGGTGATCCATCGCCGTGTACGGCAATGGACTCGCCATCTGTCTTCGGTCATCTGTCTTTTTGTAATATAAACTAAGTGTAGGTATGCAGTTTAAACTGAGGGTCATAAGCAAGCCAATAATATTCTTATTAACATATTTTCATTCCAGCCGCCCGCCTGGCCGACCTACAAACAAAGGAGGGAAATGTTAACAGCGTTTGCTTCTAGATTAAGCTATTCGCCGGATGAGGTTATTGTGTAATTGTCCCGTTGTTTGCCGAGTGCTGCTGACGTCGGGAGATCGCTCTGATGTGCAGATACCTTTAAAATTCCATCTTTCGGACTCAGAGATGGTATAATAGTTTTAAAACTATTTGCGGCTTTGGAATTAGGTTAGGTTAGGTAAACAATTTCACTTTCTTTTTAAATAAAATTTTAAATTTTGACTTAACTATTTTGTTACTGGATTATAATGAATTGAAACCAAGCATTTTTTTAGAGATACTCAGATAATCTAAATAAAAAACACGTTTCTTGTCAGATCTTCCCAAAATATTTTTACAATCGTTATATTTTTCGGACTGTATATTAGATGAAATATAACAACCTAATTGTTTTACACGGTTTATAATAATTACGGCATTTTCTCTTCGAATATCATTATCATTATGGTGTGTCGTACATATTATTATTCTTAACCGTAACAACATAAAACAATTAAAAACAATAAATAATATAAATAATAAATTACTCTACCTCTCACTTTACATTTAAACTAAATCAAACACATGCATGAGATCCACAACACTAAATTATAGAGCGGAAAATACTTCATTCGATTTCTCAGATGGCTTCATATAAATTTGAGGAGCTAGATAATGAGATTTGGCGTCCCGTCCACAAATCCCTGTATTGTGTGGTGTATTGAATTTCAGTTACCGTTGCTTCGGCTGCCACGGGCCCGGTTACCGGCAATCTCAGCAAGATGACGAAGCGCTTCGATGCGCTGCGCTCAGTGGGTGGGGCCGCACTGAACCAACGACCTTTTAATCAAATATAAACATTTGAATCTTGAACTTACAAGATCATGTGATATTTAGTACATACAAAAATGGGACAAGCTTCTTTACCTAAAAAACCGAACATAATATTTTTATGAGGTCCCATATATTGTTTTGGTTCAAATGTTGCTGGCTACCTGATCTTCCTAAGAAGACGATTTTTATCTTCACTGTCTTTTTCACAGGTAAGAAACCCTGAAGAAAAATTGGTACCTTAAAATAAGGTAGGAAACTTATTTGTCACTTAACATCCAACTATTTCACGCAGTAAGCCAGAATGCCGAAACAGTAAAAATCTGCGTTTGGGAGAAGTTGCAAAGGAAGCCAACAATGCAAGCATGTATTGATTAATCAATTTGTTGGACGCGAAAGATGTTGAAAGACCTGGCGCTCCACTCTCTGCGTACCACGTGAGGCACTCGTCTTGATGATGTTAGTAACTACGCAATAGATTGCGTAGTTACTAACAGGATTTATGGTCAGTGTTAGAACACTGACCATAAATCCTGACCACGCTTTCCGCTCCCACAGCCACCCCATATATCAGTTAACGAGCAAAAAGCCTACTACTCAGCCTGAATTACCCTGATTCCGGGTAATTACAGACCAGCCCATCGGAACACTATGTCATCGTGACGTCATTAACGCTCAACAAAATGTTTAGCTGGAAGGGATTGAATAGGTGTCGCCATCGCGTAATTTTAATTATAGGGGAACTTTGATAGACACCACTTAATTAATATCCTTTAGTTATATGGGGCTTATTTATAAGGTTTTAAAGTTATGTGAGTGATTGAGGATAATAGAGGCTCTGCTTTGTAAGTAATGGAAGGGTTAGTTTCTCTTTGGGATATCGTTGTACGTATTGTGATTCATATAGATAAATAAGTATGGTGGTATTTGTAACTGGCATGATTACATTATAATTTTAATAGATACTAGCTGTGAGCCGCGGTTTCTCCCGCGTATAATTTCATAATCTTTTCTACCAATAAATATAGCTTATGTCACTTAAGGTGAATGTAGCTTTCGAATGATGAAATAATTTATGAAATCGGAAAAGTAGTTTTTGAGTTTATTAATTACAAACATACACAGATACAAAAATACAAATCTTTCCTCTTTATAATATTATAGTATTGATAAATTACTCTCGTATGTACAACGTAGGAATGCCCTATAGGCTATATGATTTATGGGTACGTTTTTTTTCCTGATATTAAGCGGTCATTGCCACACAGCATCTTGGAACTTGAAGAACCACATGGTGCGCTTTCTAGGGAAAACCTTAATCGAGAATGCAAACTTGAGCTTTGTTGGAAATAAATTACATCCTTCACCGTAAGATTCGTATTTTAATATTGTCTATATTGTATATTAATATATATATACTATTGTTAAATATATACTATTGTTTAAATCATACATATCATCACGCCGAGTCCCTAAGGGAGAGAATAGAGCGCCAGTTCTCTCTAGACTTGCATACCTCTTTCGCTTCGTCCATATTTATCAGTCTCTTCAGACATGCCTGCCGGTTTCAAGTACTTTTGATGTTCCCGTCTTTGAGTGTCCTTTTAATTTGAGTTGATAGTTTAACACACCTTCAAAATAAAGTTGTAATAGGTACAAAAGTAGAGTTTACAACCATGTTGGAATCAATTAACACAGGAATTGATCGGATAAGACATTGCAACTTCCCGGCATGCATGCAGAGTATCTATCTGAACCGACAGACAGCCAGACGGTTATCTCGGCCGGGCATCGGGCCTCGGGACCAATTACTGGCCCGATGGGATTGAGATATTACAGATTGGGGCGTGCCGGATTATACGAAGGATTTCGTTCATACTTATAATTGGCATTGGGGCTCAGTAAAATGATCGTAGTTGTAAAAACAGCCTATGTCAGGTTTGAATTAGAAAATAAAAATTCGTCTCATGTGTGAGACGCATCCGATCGAAAAAAAACATTTTGGTCAGTCAGCCAGAGCCAACATAAAATTTGCTAGTCAAATCTCGACTGTACCAATGAGATTTACGTCGAAGAAAAACATCACGAGAAAACCTGCATACGTTTAAGAATAAATCTGTCTAAAATAGGTGGTGGTGGAGATTGAAACTAGAGCTTAGACATTGCAGGTTAATTCGCAACTATTAATCATATACATATAATCACTACCACCTCAGCTCACTAAGAATGCGTAAGATAAAATATTGTTGTTAAATATTTTAATATGCTAGTCAAAGTAATAAAAGTAATCTTTCAAAATTCTTGTATTCTTGCGGGCATAGATTTGAGGTTTCATTATTAAGGTATCCAGGGTTAGTAATAGATTATCCAATGTGTATTATGTGTGTACTAGTAAATTCGTTTATTTTTGGTAAAATTTAAGTAAAACTGTAATTCTTTACCCCTTTTTCGTCTACATTTTGGTTGAATAGTTAAATAAGCCAGACAAACGAGGCTAAGCACGTGAAGAATTAGCGAAACCCCAGATAATTGGCTACGCGAGGGCGGGCCCTGGGGTGTAGGGCTTTACTGCAATTATATTGGTTATGGTGGAATTAGTGACACGTGTATACGGACTGTGCTTTAGTAAGAACTTGCAATTGTACACCATGTGTAAAATAAAGTTTAACGTTTATATCTAGGTAATGAAAAATAATTTCTAATAGACTAAAGTGATTAACCTATGTTTTATAGATCACTATCATTAAAATAAAATAAATTGAAGAGCTGGGCTCTTGTCAGCGTCACTATATACGTACACTATATACGTACACACAAAAAAACGTTTAGAAAATAGGTGGAGGATGTTTGGCGACGATAGGTATATGCATGTAAGAGTAAGCTGCTTTCATCCATACCGACATACATATCCTCACGTAGACAATCACGGAGTTGTCTAGGAGATAAAAACTCTAGACTTTCAGACCTCTTTCGGTTTATACACATTTATCAGTCTCTTCATACCTGCTCGCCGGATTCGAGTACCCTTGACACTCACATACTTAAGGTGAGAAAAACTCATTGGTACAGTTGGGACTCGAACTTGAAACCTTTGTGTTACTCGAACCACTCGGCCACCACGGCTTCTTTGCTTTAATTACATATATATACTGAAATGTTCATCTGCCCACTTTTATCTTGACCATGATGTTTATTACCAGCGCATGCATAGTAACGACAGTACTAATTTCACCAACAGTTTTATTATCCGTGCCAAATGACTGTCAAATAAAACCATTTCGTCATACATACCGATCGACCCCTGTTCGCAACAATCCCATTAAATATTCTTACAACCCACGCAAACCACGTTATTCAAGTAGCTACATTTTCTCTAGCGCAAGGGAATATCAACCCTATAACCAAGCGTGATGGATTCAATCTAAGGAAATTGAATGATAATAATATGATAGTCGTTTCTCCTATCATGTGACTTTGACCTAGCTTAGGGGACGGGATGAGTCATCGGTATAAGAAATGGTAAGAAACTGCTTGAAGTACGTCTAGACTTTGTTTGTAACCTTTAGCAAAAGATCAGATAAAACCTTACAATAAAAGGAATTCTACATTAAACCATTGGTTTAGCTAGCAATCTATACATTATTAATTTGGCAGGCATAATCACTTAAGCATGACGAACTAAAACTATGATTAACCAATATTTAGTTTCCATTTTGACTATAAACTTCATCTTCAGATGTTCAGATCTATCGACTTCCCAGAAAATTTCCAGAAGGCTGTGACAGGATTGTGTGTGTGTAGGTAAGTACCCACACGCCCACTTTTCCTTGCAGTTTTTACCAATAGAAAATATGGTTGATGAGAAAGCTTAAAGGTGCATAATTTGTGAAAGTTTTGTGGCAATTAGTTTAAAATATAATTGTTGAACACGTCGAAAAAGGTCTTACCCCACGGAAGCTTTCCTGGAAACCGCTGACTAATTTCTTTGGTATATAACAAAACAATGTATGTACGCATACGAAGCCGGGGTGGTTCATTAGTCTATACAAATAAATAAAATTGGAGGGTCTGTTTGTAATATTAAAATAACCGCTTTTTACTAAATGCATATGGATGTATTTGCGGTACATATACTCAAATATCAATTTTTGTCTGTCTGTCTGTCCGTGTTCCGGCTAATCTCTAAAACGGCTGGACCGATTTTGACGGGACTTTCACTGGCAGATAGCTGGATTAACTTAAGCTACTTTGATTTTAGAAACTGAACAATAACTTTTTGTTGATTTCCACGCGGACGAAGTCGCGGGCACAGCTAGTGTACAATAAATGAACAGAATCACCCATCCACAATAAGTAAATATCCATTTAAGTAGAATTTGCGTTTCATTGCCCACTGTAAAAGAGCGCGCCCCGCAAGCACCGCACTAGCAACAAAAACCCGCAAATGATTCGCAATTATACAGTCTCAATAGACATATTACATCTATATAGGGTCGGACCCTGCGGGGTGGCTAGCTACAATTGAATTTTAACGACCTATAATACGAGGGACACACTGTTGATAAGTTTGCCGTGCTGCCCAAAGAAATTAACGTTTTTATTTTTTAACTTCAATATCAATGTAAGCACACCGCGTAAAAGTGGGATGGCAAAAATGGAGAGACTTGACAGGGGTACTATGTGATGCTCGCATCAAAGGCAAGATCTACAAAACCGTAGTACGTTCTGCGATGAGCTACGGCACAGAATGTTGGCCTACAAAGAAGCAGCACACGAACAAAATGCATATCACTGAAATGCAAATGCTGAGGTGGTCGGCAGTGGTTACGAGGCTGGACAAAGTACCAAACATATACATCCGAGGAAGCTTCAAAATAAGACCAATACCCGAAAAGCTCATTACGACGCGTATGCGATGGTATGGTCATGTCATACGAAAACCTGAAGATCACATGACAAGGAAAGTACTGCAGCTCGAGTCGAGACCAAAAACTCGTGGTAGACCCCAACTTACATGGATATCGGCTATCAATAAAGACCTCGCAAAAGATAACCTAGATCCGCTGATGACCAAGAAACGATGTGCCTGGAGAAGGACGGTAAGGAGAGCCGACCCCAATTAGAAATGGGAAAAGGCCTGAAGAAGAAGAAATATCAATGTAAGCGTTGCTTTTTAGTTTACAAAACTAATACATGTAATATGTTTTGAACTTAAATGTGGATGGAGCGAATCAAGTCTGAGCGTCAAAAACAAAGACAGAGAGTCTTTGTTTTCTGCCTCTGTCTACCCCTGTCTGCCTACCCCTTGAGCGACCCCGTGACGGACGATAGATCTGTATACCTACATTTGCAATTATACGTGTAATGTACGAAATTATGTGAGTGGAACATTGACAATATAATTGATCTTCAAAAACGAGTTATAACGACATAAACATTTTATTTAGGTAATCTCAAAGTCGGCAAACTGGGTATTTTTCCAAAAGATCAAAGGACCGTTTATGTTTATGTAGTACAGGTATTGTTAGCCAGGCTATGCGTGCGTATGTCACGAAGATTCGGCCACAGATGGTCGCCCAGATTTGCGCCTCATAGATAAATCCTATTTGTTAGGAAAGAAGTGCTGAGGTCAACGAAACGAAGCAATAGGCTTAGAGAGCATAATAATAATAATACATAATTTATACCGCCCTTCAATTGGACTGAATTGAAAGTAATGCTTTAGGGATACATATAAGGTGGAATAGGATTATCATGATTGCAGTTCGGTAAAATCTATTGGGAAAACGTATAAAAAATGTTTAGCTTACTATATAACAAACGCGAAAGTTTACGAGGATGTTTGTTACTCAATGACGCCAGAACGGCTGAACAAAAGAAGATGAAAATTGGTACAGATATAGATTATTAGCTAAATTAACAGATAGATTAGGTTTATAGAATTTATATCTCATAAAAACTTATACAAGTTCACTTAAAATGAGATTTGGTTTAACAATTTCTTAATTCTAATTACATAATTTTGCTCTCACTATCTTTAATAAATCCTTATTATTTGACAATCTTATATATATGTATATTGCTTCAATTTATTTTTGAAATGTTTAATATTCTCACAACTTTTAATATCATTAGTGAAATAACGGAGCGCAGATAGTACTTAAGTAATCGATATTAGAGGTTTGATATCGTATTACATATTCTTACCACAAAAGTCCATCCTATTTTCGTAGAAAGTTTTTTCAGGTGCCAAAGTGACAAACGATTAACCTATCACCGTCTCGCGAGCATCCTGTTCAGATCCATGATTTTTAGATTTCCTCGTGATGTTTTTTTTTTATCATCAAAATTCATGGCGAGTTTGAGAACTCGATAGTAGGTAGTATAGCTATTTTTCAAGCGAAAAATAATATTTATAAAACACAATATTACCTACATGTAAATAGGTGTCGATATATATATAAGCCTTTTTATAATAATAATAATAATATCCTCACGCCTTCCTACATGTATAGGTAATACTCACACACCCACTTTCCGCCATATATTAGGTGCCAACGTGACAGATGGCGAGTCCATCGCCGTTACTCAAGCACGACTATACATACGCCTTTGAATTGCTTCTCAGACGTATGCAGGTTTCCTCTCGATGTTTTTCTTCACCGTAAAGCTCGTGGTGTGACTAATCACTGTACTTAAGTTCCGTTAGAAAAACTCATTAGTACAGTCGGGATTCGAACTTGCGATCTTTGTGTCGCAGGCAACTGCTCGAACTACTCGGTCACCACGGCTCTCTTTTTCATCGTTGAGCTCGTGCTTTGATATAAGTTTAAACACGTGAACAATACATACAACAAAATTAACAATCGTAAAAGTTTTATTTATAAAAATAATATAAGATAGCTACATTACATATATATATTACAAAAGCTTTGTCAAAAATTCGACCCCCTTTGAATATAATGCCAAAAATCATTTGAGTATAATTGAGCAGAATTACACGCCAGTCGGCAATTACAGCACTATAGCCGGCCCTCTATAAAGAAATGGCGACGGTGATTATAAACAATTAGTACACTTTAGCGCCTAGCACGTGTACTGCACGCGTCATGATAACAAGCTCTGTGATCAGTGATGTAAGGGATTAGATATCACACAGTTCAGTCTTCTGAGTCTTCAAAGTCACTGAGGCTTAAAGTAAAACATACAAGACATTTAAGCTGGCTATGTAAAAATGATACAATATTTTAACGCTTCCATATTAAGATTGCGGGGAGTGCAAGGACAGGAAGGAGGCCTTTGCCCAGCAGTGGGACACAAATGGCTTTAAATAATAATATAATAAGAAAGCAAGCATTCTTGATTTAACGAATGTTTTTATTATAGTAGCTGGTAGCTACTGTAATAAACACATTTAAAAATTAAAATAGTATGTATGGTTTATTACTCAATCACGCCAGAACGGCTGAAGGAAAATGAATGATTTGGTTTATTAAAAAAAAAACATGACTGAATAAATAATAAAAAAAACCTGTAACATTAGAAAAGTTGACAGGGTCCTAACCGCGGGGTACACCTATACTCAATAACTATTATCCCATGGGAACTAAATTTAATTACTTTTTCAGTACCTCAACTTACGTATACTCAAATTACATCATGATCGGTTGCTTAGCTGTCTTTACTAACTATGAAACTTCACAAACTCACACTTCCGTATATATGAATACATACCTTTTAGGTAGTTAGTTTTCCCACCATGATATCGTGTCGTGCATGTCAAGCACAATAGTTTCGACGTTTGACAGTTGAAATCAGTGAGCCGTTGAAATCGTACACGTGGCCACGACCGGCTCACTCATTCATTATGAGTGAACGGTGAATGAATATGAATGGAGTGACACGCAGCGATGCACGCCAGGGCCCCAATTTGTTCAGACCTTTGTTTTTCTATTACGATTGGGCTTTAATAATGGAATTCATTACCGTTTTGACTTTGTTTCGTCACAATTTCGTCATTAGAAAAAAGGGGAACTTTGGAAGAATGGCAATAAAGTCGAAATTTGAAATAACATTCGAAATAACATATAACTATTTGAATAACTTATATTTGCTACAAAGAACCAAAACAGTTTAAATTATGTAATTAGTAGTGTTACCTCGTGTAGTTTGACAAGTTTAATCATCATTTGACGTAATCCCATCAAGGGATGGAGCCACAAGTACACTCGTCAACATAAGTCTACGAGCTCTTTGAGCTAACGCCAGCAAATTCATATTTTCTCCGCCAATGAGCTTGAAAATTACAGGAATTATACGTGCGAACTGTACAGAGAGTTATCAAGTTGTGGATAATACGAGAGATAAATTATGAATATATATATCTTTTGATAATTTCACACAAATTTAGCTTGTCCAAAACTAAGTTAAACTGTAGCTTTACTTAGATTTAAGTATATACTAGTTTAAGAAGAAAATAGGTACGTTTTCAAAGAGATATATACACAAATAAAAAACGGGGATCTTTCTAGATGTAGATGTAAAAAAATATATAAAAAGAGATGAACTAATTATCGTAGTTTATACGAATATGTCATCACGCTCAGTCCCTCACGGGGTAGAAAGCTAAACTTTACTTTAATGATGTATAAAAGGTCCTTATAATACATAGCTTTTGACAAAACTGGACTACTTCTCTAGTCCAGTTTTGTTTAAGAAACGGCTTAAGAAATGGCAACGGACTGGCGA
>JACCPG010009635.1:0-16435 GCA_016069955.1 Drepana arcuata | reverse complement strand
TGGGTAGTAGTACCTAAGCACCTCTGCTGACCTGTTTGGGGTATAAAATTTACACAAAATCATACAGATTTCTATGCAAACCAAATATGGTGTCAGTGTCAGAGACAGACCAGCAGCTAGTTTTCATTTGTAGGTGTATGACAACATATAATAGCATACTAATACATGACATTTCCACAGGGCAAATCTACTCTGTGCCAATTGGTGGCATGGTCCAGAGGCAGGCTGTGTCGATCGGCGGGTCTGGGTCCTCTTACGTTTATGGTTATGTTGATGCAAACTTCAAACCCAAAATGTCTAAGGATGAAGCAATCAAATTCGTTACCAACACCCTTACTCTGGCCATGCTCCGCGATGGCTCCTCTGGTGGTGTTGTGCGTCTGGGAGTTATAACCCAAGCTGGTGTAGAGCGATCTGTGATTTTGGGAGACCAACTCCCTAAATTCTATGAAGGTTGATTTTGGTTTTTCTATTGTAAGGTAATAAATTGTCTTTGATATGGGGATTTTTCTTAATTTTTTTCCTACCTTGCATATAAAACAATGTCCTTTCTTTATGCTTAGGGCTGAAACTACTCACTGGAAATCCGGTTTTATCAATGGATACAAATTCAAGAGTAGGTTTTATGTATAGTTTAATACTGCACTACCCAAGGAAGTGGAAGCTCTCATTGTGCCCTGCTATTTCACCCGCATAAATATTTTATTGGTTAGTTTTTTCTAAAATACGTGTTATTTAGGTTAAAAACCTATCTGTTCCAAATTGTATAATTAATAAATAAATAATTGTAATCCTATTCCATCCAGTAGTTTTTGCATAAAAGGTGGAAACAATCCCATAAACTTTTGCATTTACATGTAAGATTTAAAGCAGCTGAAGCTGTGTAGTATATATAGCTAGTAATGTTAGAAAACTTTATAGATTTAAGGGAAGGTTGGGTACATCCAATGATGAGTTATAAAGAAAACAATACTAATTTAATCTAGGAGAAAATATTTGTATTTCATAACCAATTTACACTTACATAAATACCCTACCACTAGGATAAGCAGAGTATACACCTAATACCTAAATAAAGCTTTGATTATACATTGTCATACTTCATATTCATTGGGATAATAATTTTATGTACTTCATAGAAATTAGCTTAAGTAATGACGCCTAGCTCTTCCATAGTGTCCAAATCTCGCATCAACATTTGAATAGTTTGTTTGGTTCGAGGGAAATAATCAGCAGTTTCGTCGTCTTCAAATGATGGGTCCTGCGATTCTAGTTCTGAAAGAAAATACATCAAATTATAAACAGTTCAAATAGCTGAGCTGTGATCGGACTGTGTTAGTATACCTAACCTTGCACACATATTATATTATAACATACAATAACATATATATTTATAAGCACTCTGTTGCTAATTAAGCTGTTGGTTCTCTTAATAAACAAAATAAAATTAAAATATTATTAAAAAACAATCTAACATTTCTCAAAATATCTATACTTAAAAAGAAACAAATACATAATAAATTACGTTTTTGTGTATAATCTCTTTTTCGCCAATTTCTAGGGATAAGAGACAGGGTTTGAAGAATTCTATAGCGGGCTAACAAAATAACTAAGAATTAATTATTTGGTTGGTGAGCACCCACCTGCAACCTGTGCCTCAATGGAGTCCAGTCGCGCGTCGATGATGGCGTGGCATCGCGAGATGTGGCGCAGAAGCCGCTCACGACACGCGCTGTTCTCGATGGCCGCCTCGGGCTGAGGCGCCGCTACTACTCGCTGCGGCTCTGGCTCTAACACATTAGTTTACACATTGTAAATCACATAAATAACAATTTAGAACATCCATACTACTAAAACCCAGTCCATACGTGATGATGCAAATATGCTCAGCCTGAATTAGCTCAGTAGGCTATGCTCAAACCATCTATATTATTCTGATTAGGCTGTTAAAAAAATGGATTCCAATTAATAGCCACGTTGAGAATACAGTTAAAGAAAAGATTCGAGCACAATTTCTAGTTTTACTTAGTGTTAACTATAAGAAGAAAAAAGCCTTCCTTTTGTTTCGACAAGTATTACCTGCTTTAACATCAGGTTC
The DNA here is from genome assembly GCA_016069955.1 of Drepana arcuata. Lineage (NCBI taxonomy): Eukaryota > Metazoa > Arthropoda > Insecta > Lepidoptera > Drepanidae > Drepana > Drepana arcuata. The sequence continues at coordinate 14,337 of JACCPG010009635.1, read as the reverse complement.
AAAAAGGACATCAAATACCTAACAATGTAAATAGACTAAGAGTAATCCAAAGAGCAATCTAATTTACCTTGCACAGATTTCGCCAACCTCTCGAGTTCAGTAGAACTAATGGGTAGGTCTAACGACGCGCCACCAGGGCTCGACAACAGGCCACTTAATAACGAATGTGACCCGAGCTGAGCTTCCCTTTGTGTATACCTATGGAAATATAAACTAAGCTTTAGAATACACTATTACTATATCACGTTTAACCAACTGCGGGGTATAAACCTAATCCCTTTAACGCCAACTGGAGCGAGTTAGTTCTGATTAAAAGTACAATGGAAATGACTTGCTTGTCTGAACAAAACAATTGTCAGTCGCTGGCAATGTGTGGCCAATAGTAATAGTAGCAAGTAATACATGTAAATGGCAATCATTGTGAAACATATGTATATCTCAGGAAGATGGAGTGATAGTCCAGCACACCCTCCTAACTAAGCTTATGTAAACAATTTTTATGTCATTATATTGTCTCAAGGTCTCAATGCCAAAGAGGTCTCATCCAATATAAGAACTCAAGCAACTTGTGTCCAGTTAAATGCATCTAGGTGGTTATCACTCCAACAATACCTGGACTTGCTTTGGGCAGTTTGCCTTCGAGGTGTCAATAGGCGCAATTAATAACAGACTATCCTACTAAAATTATAAATGGGAAAGGTTGTGAACCTCCTTCACGGAAAAACTACTAAACGGAATTGTATAAAAATTGTAACAGAGATACATTATAATGGCATAACAAATAGGATATGTTTTATCCCGGAAAACAAATCTACCAATGAAATCAAACTAAACGTGGATGTAACTGAGCATCTGAGTCAGGAATACATCGGTCAAGGCTATTTCCCAGGCTACAGCGTCCCCCGACATACCTGTCGTTGTCGTCGTCTTGCGTGGGCGGCGTCATGCCCAGCCCCTTCATGGGCAGATTCTCCTTGCCCAGCGTGTTGATCATTATATTCAGGTCCGAGTACTCCGAGTTAAGCTTCTCTTGGGTGTAATACAGCTCGCCGTTCTCCCAGTCTTCCGCCCATAGGTACAACTTTGGGTGGTTTTTCTTGCTGTAAATGATCAAAAAGACTGCAGTCAGATTTTAAAGTTTCTAAGCACAGTGGAGAAAATTAAAACTAACAGTAGGATGTCTATAAGGCCCACACATGCATAGCAACTTTAATATCTACACCGAGCGGCTGAAATCTCTACAATTGCGGGCGTTTATACGCCACAGAAACTGCTTACTATCAGACAGTTCATATGCCAAGTTTGTAGTAAGGCCCCAACTGAGTACTGACCACTGAGTAGTGATTGCCGAATGTTCGTCGAATCAGCCAAACGCCATTGAAGATGCTGTGTGTGCGTGCTTACGTGCATGTGTATGTGTGTGCGTAGGGTTGAGTATGTGTGTGTGCGTAGGGTTGAGTATGTGTGTGTGCGTACGGTGGAGTATGTGTGTGTACGTAGGTGTGCGTGTGTGTGCATGTGTAGGTGTGCGCGTGAGTGTGTGTGTCGAGGGTGGGGTAGGAAGCACTCACATGGCAACATGGAACTTGACCCTGAGCGCGTGCAGCGCGTCGTGCAGCCGCAGCAGGTTGCCGGCCAGCTCGTGCTGCCGCCGCAGCGGCTCGCTGGGCGCGGCGCCGGGCAGCAGCCCCTCGTACAGGCGGTCCTGGTCGTGCAGGAACCGCTGCGAGCGCCGCCCGCGCCGAGGGTTCAGGCAGATGCTGCACGTGTACTTATCTGGCACCTACGCAATCACCATTACACTAATAGTCAGTAACGCCTAAATAAAACATCACTAATTTACATTACTGAGCATTCCTATCCATCATTAGTCATTCAATCCTCAATCCTCAGAACATCAAATTTTAATATTAGTAGAATCCTAAAAAAAGCCGTGGTGGCAGAGTTGTTTGAGTAGTTGCCATACAAAGATCGCAAGTTCGAATCGCGATAGTACCAAGGTGAAAGAAAACATCGAGAGGAAACCTCCATACGTCTGAGAAGCAATTCAAAGGCGTGTGTATAGTGCTATCGTGCTTGAGTAACGGCGATGGACTCGCCATCTGTGGGTACAACCTATACACCTCTGCTTACCCCATACAAGGGGGACCCCCCCTTGTGCGACGGCGTATTGTAACTCCGGCAAAAATGCTTGAAGACATTGATCAATGTGTACGAAGCGAAAGAGGCACATATGTAGATAAGTCTAAAGAGAACTGGTGCTCTACACTTTCTGTCTACCCCGGGCTGACTCGCAGTCTGATGATATGTATGTACACAGTGTGTGTGGTATAAGAGAAGTGACTACCTCCGACTCCCTCTGTATGTTGTGGCAGAGCGCGTGTTGCCAGCACAGGCACAGCTCGCACTGCACCATGAGCCCGTCCTCCTCGCGGAACCCACAGTGGCAGTTTATTATCTCCTCGCGTTTCATGTGCACTATCTTTATGCGCTCTCCACCTGACAAACACTCCAATGCATTACAATTGAAGTATTTTGGCATGTATAGCCGATTGACGTCGCAGATGGAAAACAATCAAACAAGAAAAAAAACATTGACATTTATCCTGAGTGCCGTGGTGGCCGAATGGTTCGAGCAGTTGCCTGCGACGCAAAGGTCGCAAGTTCGAATCCCGACTGTTCCAATGAGTTTTTCTGAACTTAAGTACAGTGATTATTCACACCACGAGCAGAACGGTGAAGGAAAACATCGAGAGGAAACCTGCATACGTCTGAGAGGAAATTCAAAGGCGTATGTATAGTCGTGCTGTAGTAACGGCGATGGACTCGCCATCTGTCACGTTGGCACCTAATATACCTCTGGCAGAAAGTGGGTGTGTGGGTATTACCTATACACCTCTGCCTACCCCTTCGGGGACCCTTGTGAGATAGGCGTGAGGATATATTATTATTATATTTATCCTTATACTCTAGGCAAATCAGTAAGGCTCAGTTAGATTTTCTTAGAACACTTACTACATAGACAATGCGAACCGCTTTAAAGTACGCGCAGTCAATTTATTTTCTTTATAATTTGCGAGTCATACAATATAAATATTCCTATAAACACATAGCAAATACAGATGTCAATTAGGCATTCCACTGTTAAATGTAAGTATGTGATGGTTAGGCTGTTCTTTAAAAAATCGAATTGAATTAAATTACAGACGGAATTAAAAAACATACATAATTTTACTCACTCTCAGTGAATGTGTACATGTTAGAGTCCCTCTGTTCCTCGTTGGACTCTGAAGACACTGGCTGAGCATTTTTCCCTTCCACCATAGACTTCGAATCAGGGGTCCCAGACCGGGGAAAACTGGAGCGTGTGTCCACATCAGAATTAACTCCGAACCATTCCTCCTCCTCACTGAAACCTCTCTTGGCAACGGCAGCGAACGACTTCCGCATTTCCCCTTTCCTCTTCTTCTCCATCGCTGGCTTCGTCACTGTGTGAGTCGATATCGCAGTTTCAAAGTCCAAAGGTGGTGGTATACTGGGCACATCGACCACCGGCGTCATTATATCACTGAAATCCGGGACCGGTTCTTCAATATCCATCGGCTCAGGCTCTGGTCTCCTTACTGGCAGAAGGACCCTAGGTCGTTTAACCGGTTTGTTCACGAGCGCTAGACGCAGCTTTGGCGAGTCTAAGCCCTTAGGTTTACTTGGCTCCGGTATATCAAAGTCGGTCTTCACTGGCGTCGTAGGCGCTTCCTGCTCAACTAATTGCGGAATGAGTACTTTGAGTTCTAGCTTAGGCTCCTCGCGTTTCGGTTTCGGCAGCTTTACTTTTATGATTTTAGGGTCTGGGGTGGGCTTTTTCTCCTCTGTCTCCGGCATGGTTCTGGCGTACGCGAGGTCTGACACCTTAGGCGTGGCTCCCAACATTTTTCTCAGTTCTCTGTGATAGTGCTTTATGTGCATCTGTAGGAGCGTGTTGTTGCGGAAGTTCTTGAAGCAACCGTCCGCCGGACATCGCAGTAAGTTGTCTATTATTTGCACTTTCAAAGAACCGACATACACTGGAAATGAAAAAATGTACATGGGTTATTTACTCACATATTCAATCTTTACTCTACATTTACAATAATTTGTTTGGGTGGATGTTTGTTACTTAATCACGGCAGACCGGCTGAATGGGATGGGATGATAATTGGCACAGAGACAAATTATATGGTATTATTCCAGAAAAACATAGAAAAACCCGTTTTAGTGAACATGGTTTTTCGATCTATAATTTATAATTTTTGCACGAAATCAAACCGCGGGCCACAGCCAGCAGCAGATTGAATATGGCGCGAGCTCAGCTAAAATATTACCAAAGCCATCTTCCAAAGGAGGTTGATCAAGAGAAGAGTCCATGGTTCCAGAGAATTCTGACATATTGTGGTCACTTGATTCCTCGATATTTGCCGGCCTCATCTGAAATAATGATCAAATTGTTGAAAGTAAGCAAAACCCACCTGAAGACATACCTTAATATGTACATAGTAAGAAGTATTTTCCACAATGTATGTTCTCCGGTAGTTGGGAAGATGCCTCCCTAAATTACACATATTTCTACCCTCAGTATTACCACTACCCTAGTAATATTAGAAATGCGAAAGGTTGTGAGGATGTTTTTCCACTTTCACACAAAAACTACTGGACTGAATTGGATGAAATTTGGCACGGAGAATAGAATATTAGCTGGAAATTATAAGATGTTCTATTTCAGAAAAAAACAATGGAACCTAATTTTGAAAAAAAAAATCATAACTTAGGAACTACTTTTTAAATACATACATAAATTGTATACAAATACTAACATATTCTCTCGGTATCTTAATGGTCAATCTTCGTTTCTTGTGTTTGTCCTTGATATCTTTTTTCTTGAGGGTCAGCTTCTTGCGCTTCACGAGCGGGGAGGTGCTGCTGAGGGTGCCCGCGGGCAGGCGCGAGTCGGGGTCGTCGGGCAGGCCGCCGGGGGTGTGGGTGATCCACCCCATGCGCCGAGACAGCTTCAAATGCACCCCGAAGTCCAACAGCGCGTGTTCGTAAGCCTGCAACCGCTCTGCTACGTCCGGGTTGTTCTCTAAATAATTCCTCATCTCGTTTTTAGTGTGGAAACGGCGGTTTTCGGGGCTGAAACGATGGTATAACATAAAAAAATTGTATTAATAAAATTACAAGTTAAGTGTTATTGGAAGAATATTAGAATAGATATGGTAAAAAATTTTATTTGGCTTTAAGGTTTTTCTAGTAGCTTTTTAGTAGTTGCGATTTTCCAGACTGAAACCATAGGATAACGAGGAACAAGGATAATGGTGAAGAAATAGAATAACTACTTGTAAGTAAATTGATATTGGAAGGACAGCAACATATTTTTCTCGAATCTGCAGTTTTCAGGCCTGAATGCTAGTGACCAACAATAATAATTGATAATTCGTGTTATTAAAAAAAAATTAAAAGACATTGGGTTCAGGATATTTTTTTATTGTTATTACCTAATCAGCACGACATCCCACTTCCCAGCCGAGTGCCCCAGACTTCTGCGAACCATGTGTTTGGTCCAACCTTCTGGCAATCTCTTGTCTTCAACCTGGACATTTATTTATTTATAAGGTACACCAACAATACACATATTAAACAATCAAGTACACTTAATCATAAAAATAAAGTCCTGATATGTGTATCAATTACAGGTATACACAACATTCACCTTATATAGCTACATAATTTTATAATAATATAATAATATATCCTCACGCCTTCCCACAAGGGTCCCCGAAGGGGTAGGCAGAGGTAGGCATAATTTTACTTTTTGTTATATACTATTATATATATATATATATATATTATATTGGATAATTATAAAAGAAGTATAATAAAATAAGTACTTATAGAGAATAATGACAAATTGTTTCAACTTTAATTAATATACAATGGACATACAAAATTATGATCATAATAACGTTTATTCATAAAGGCGTTTGCCTTTTTGAAAAACTACAATTCTATTCTAAATACATATGAAAATAGAGAACATACTAACAAATTATATATACATTTGAAGCATTTGAAGCCGCGGGTATCTTAAGCATTCGTAAAAATCAAAGTATAAACAACGCGAAGTCGTAGAAACAACTAGTAAAGATGTATCACTTACTTGCACACTTCTCCTGGGCAAGGCAGGCTTATTATTAGCATCCACCTTCGGCTCGCTCTCGATCTCACTGACCATCCCCACGGGCTGACCATTCAGCCACTTGCAGCACCACATTCCCGGCAGCAGGAAGCCTTCCGTCGTCTCCTGGGAGCGCATACCCGAGAACTCCTGCGTCTTCAGCAGCATCTGCTGTCTCATCTCCTCGACTTGCTTCTTCATCTCTTCCAATTCATTTTTCACCTTTTCCACTTGTTTCTTCACCTTTTTCTCCTGAAGCAGTCTGAGCTTTTTACTTTTCTTCATTTTTTTAGGTTTCTCAACTGCTCTCTCTTTGTCTTCGATCACTGAAGGCTTGGCAGTTTCCTCTATAGGTAGTTTCTCTACAACTTCTTCCTGCGGTATTGGTTTAGGAGGGCTGATATTCTCGTCTTTCACTCGATCCTCGAGTATATTGATGACTTCTTTAATCTTCTTCGGAGCGTAGTTTTTCTCTTCCTTCAAGCCGTCTTCCAGTTTATTTATTACTTCTTTGATCCTATCTAAAACTTCCTCGTGTTTGACCTCGTCTTGTTTGTCGAATTTCTCCAGCTTCACTTCTTCATCAAGAACCTAAATTTTAAAAGGGTCTTTTAAATACGTAGTGACCTTAGTGGAATAATAAGAAAATTTTTCATTTTATATAAATCATACCATAAATATGTATTATAAAACAAAGTGCCCCCCACTCCGCGACAGTCTCTCTCAATGTGATACAATCAAAAAGGACTGAACAATTTTTATGAGCGTTTACACATATCTTCATAATTATATATATATATATAATATATCCTCACGCCTTCCCACAAGGGTCCCCGAAGAGGTAGGCAGAGGTGTATAGGTAATACCCACACACCCACTTTCCGCCAGAGGTATTAGGTGCCAACGTGACAGATGGCGAGTCCATCGCCGTTACTCAAGCACGACTATACATACGCCTTTGAATTTCTTCTCAGACGTATGCAAGTTTCCTCTCGATGTTTTCCTTCACCGTAAAGCTCGTGGTGTGACTAATCACTGTACTTAAGTTCAGAAAAACTCATTGGTACAGTCGGGATTTGAACTTGCGACCTTTGCGTCACAGGCAACTGCTCGAACCACTCGGCCACCACGGCTCATTATCATGATTCACCAGTACAAACCCTTAGCTAAAGTGATAGTTCACAAGTAAATAAATAACTAATTTGATTTCCACATAAAGTAATACAAGAGATACACACGGATAACATTGGTGCTAGAGGCGACTCTTGATAAAGCTACAACTTACGGGATCGTGGTCAGGTTTTGAATCATTAAAATCTGATAAATCCGCTTCAGAAGCGCCCTCGTCGTTTTTTGAATCAAACTTATCTTCGACTGCTTGGTCCTCCTCTTTTACCACCACTTCTTGGTTATCATCAACTTTTTCGGTTGAGTCTTCCATGGTGGGCGTGTCAGGTTTATCAACGGTCCCTATTATTGAAGCTACGGCGTCTACAAAATGGCAATGTATTATGATTCAATTCAAACAAGTAACTTATTACCAACTTATTTTATAAGATTACGACAATTAAATAACATTCATAATGTATAACCCAAGACCCAGATGCCGATCTGTACCAAAGAGTTTTTAAGAGGTTAAGTACAATGATTTATCAAGAGCTGCATTATTTTTGTTAAGGAAATTTAAAACGTGTGTACGGTGGTGGACTCTCCATCTGCCACATTAGCACCCAATATTACACTGTTACACCTCTCCCTTGTGGGAAGGTATATTAATAAAATTCATAATGCCATTGAATTAGAGAAAAAAATCGGCAGAAAGGAGGAAAGTCATGTTCCATCTATGTAGATAAAATCAATCGCCCCTCAATAATTGGAATGTTTAGATCTCAAAAGCATGTATGAACTGACTGATGAATTTGGACAGAGTGACAGATCTGTGATTTTTATTAAAATTCTAGTGAGAACTGGAGAGCTCTACGCTCACTGCCAAAGAGATATGTGTGGATGTAATTGTCAGGTACTCACCAGGCAGCCCCGTCTTCACCTCAGTCTTTACTTCCACGTGAACTGGTTTAGCCTTGATAGTTCTTTTAACTTTCGGCTTCCTCACCACAGGCCTCGGCTCCCTCGGTGTTTTCTGAGTCTTCGGTCGTTTCTGACCAATATTGAATATCTCCTTTATATTCAACTTCCGTTTCATCTCACGACGTTCCAGTTTCGAACTTAAATAGTCGCGAGCTGGGTCGAAGAGGTGGGTGTGGTAAGCCGGCATTGGAGTGGAGGCTACATTACTTGGTCCCGGTCCGTACACTGGTGAGAGAGCAGCGCTGTTCGACTTGAAATTGGTATCTATAGTGAGGGTTTCCTGCTTTTCCGCTTTGAGTTTACTAAGCCTTATAACATTGCAGGTCCAATGAAAGCCGTCATCAAAAAGTATTTCATAATTCCCTATCGAAATAACAAATTATCATTAATTAAATTAAAGATTAACACATAGGCGGCGGTAACCACTTATCATCAGGTCACAGGACAGGTGAGTCGCATGCTTATTTGCCACACGCTGGTATAAAAAAAACTTTAGTGTGAGAACGAGAAGCGGGGCACTATAGATCACCCATTCAAAATATGAGTTGCCTGACTGAGGCAGTTCTGCAACCTAATGGCATTAATCGGGTGTTGAAGAGTTCTAGAGAAAATTAAGGTTTACAGAGCTAGCCAAGGAATGGATATACAAGCAACAAACAGTTTTTCTTCTTGCTGGTAACACGGCAACTACCCTTGCAACTACTACCCACGCGAGTGATACGCGCATGCTTGCCATGTTTTTGACACTCTGAACGTATGAAAAGGTGATTATAATCATAATAATGCCTTGGGATGATTCCACATATTTGTCACTGAACCCCAAACTAAACACAGATTTTAATATTGCGCACAATTATACAGAAAGACACATTTCAATATAGGTACAGGACATAGGACATCAAAGCAACTACAACTCACCACACATAAATCCGCACTCGTCGGGTTTCGAACCCGCAACCTCAAGCTTCACAGTTAGGAGCTGTGACCCTAGTGGTCACAGCTCCCGCCAGGAGCATGTCAATGAATTTTGATGTTGGTATGAACAAATGTGGTAAAATACACACCATTATCCAAATGCCTGTTAACCGTGGCCATGAACCGTCTATTATCTCTCCATCTAGCGAGGCACCTCTCACCAGCTTCGAAGGTCACTTTCGGCTTCTCTTCCATCTTCACCTCCTTAGCTTCATCTTTCACTTCCGGCTCCGGCTGCGGTGGAATTACTTCCGGAGGTTTCTTTGGTCCACTACCTACTGGCCTTAATCGAGGACTGCTCACGCTTATCCATTCGTCGTGTCTGAAATCAAACTATTAATTTAATATCTCGTGTATAATGCTACATAGACATGATGTACCACGCAATTGATCGAGGTTTATAAGACCAGACATAATATGTTAAGACCTACTGTTATCCAAACTCTGAAGAATGTATACCTGTATATATGTATGTATAGCTAGTGCCATCCAGAAAGCCACGCGCCCCACCAATTTCTAGTCGAGGGCGTCGCGGGATGCGGGGAGTATGAACCGACTCTAATAATAATTGTAGTGTGCGCGTGCACCCAAAAGTAATCAGTGTGTACCGGCAGTACTCAAACATTAGTACGTACGTATGGTTGCACACTGACGCTATAAGTTATAGGGCAGAATTGGCCTAAGCGATTTAAACATAATTTAAACATTTTGAATAAGCTTTCTTTAAGCTATAAAACGTAAAGCTTATTTAATGCTCCTTATCCTAATTTATCGGTTGATACGTGTTAATCTAGTAACTTGTAACAGAATCAAGTTTAAATCCATCCATAACCATCAATAAAAATGTTTGGAGCTAAAATTTTGGGGCGTATATATAAATAACTATGTACTACCAACTATACCTGCGTTCTCTACGTAAAGACCGCCGAATATTTGGAAACGTAGCCATTAAAAACAGATTACACTTTCTATTTCAAAATAAGACGTTTATTTGCTAAAGATGGTATTTCTATATATCGGGCGTTATATTCGATATTCGCCACTTCAAATAACGCTGACATCATTTTCTTTTTTCAAAAATATATCAGCCAGCATTGACACAACATCGTAAAAAAGTTTTATTACAATCTGACGTACAAAAATCACTGGGTTTAAGTATGGAATTATCAATGTGAGTGAATTTATGAATTTTACAGTATTAATTATTTAATTTTTTCAACCTATGTCACTTAAAAATTACTTTGTTATTTTTTACCACCGACTAGGGCAGTGTAAATATGACAAAGAGATGTAAACCTTTAATTATATCCTCACGCCTTTCCACAAGGGTGGAGTTCCTGAGATATATTTTAAGTGCCAACGTGACAGATGGCTAGTCCATCGTCGTTACCCAAGCACGACTATACATACGCCTTTTAATTTCTTCTCAACGTATGCAGATTTTCTCTGGATGTTTCCAATCACCATAAAGCTCGTGGTGTAACTAATTACTGTTAAATACTGTACTTAAGTTTAGAAAAAAATATTGGTACAGTCGGGATTCAAACTTGTAATCTTTGTGTTGCAGGCAACTACTCAAGCCACTCTGTCACCACGGCTTAATTAAGTAATAGTAAATATTTTGTAGTAAAGTATATAATGTATAGTAATAAACCACATCCAATTATACTTAGGCGTAGATAATATAAATTTATCCACTGTCTATAAACATTGAAAATATATAATACATACTTTTTAGATTCATTTTCGTAGTGCACCAAGACTTCCATTTCATCATAATCTACCTCAATTATTGATGCTGGGTACCATTCTTCCTCAAAATCTTTTGCTTCTACTTTTGACCCCACTGAAAGTGCCATGCTGTTATTTCCTGAAAACATTACCATTCAAATCACTAGCTGAATTAAAGGAAGTAGATAGCTTTAATAAAGCTGCTTTATATATCCCTCCAAGCATTAGAAACAAACTTGAATTTCGATTTTTTTAAAGTACATTCTACATATATTAATAGTTAAATAGATAATAGCGAAAGAGGTATGTAAGTCAAGAGAGAACTGGAGCTCTATACTCTCTGCCTAGCCTGTTTGGGACTCGGCGTAATATGTATGTATGTATGTATATATGTATATATGTATGTATGTATGTATGTATGTAAATAGATAATGAATGGAATAATCATATAACACAATACCAACCTTTGTCATCGGTACACAACGTCTGTGGCACAGTTTTCACTTCACAGTTGGTGCTAGCAACTTTTGCCTCAGATTCACACAGAATCATGTCCATCACACTTGTAGCGACTGCAAGAGTCTCTTCTAGGGGTTCAATAATCCTTTGTCCATTTGCCTTCATTTCTTGCACCTTCTGTTCTTGAAACTCCCTTTCCTGATCTTCTATGAACTTTTTAATATCATCTAAGCTCTCGCCATCTGACCCCTTGCTATCCATTGAAGTTTCTTCCTCCGTTTTACTCTCCATGATTACTTTTTCGGGCTTTATCCACGGAAATATGGACGGTGTTGCATCTGAAACATGAGAAAAGCACCAAATATTTAATTCAAACAGAGGAGTGTTATGGCTCTGGAATATTTGTATCACTAAGATGCATATAGTATGTACTTGAACTACATATCTAGGCAACCAACAACTTATCCTCCCACCACTGGACAAGACATGATATATAAATCACAGATACTCAAAGATCTGAGTGTATTTTCTATGGAGTGATAAAATCAATAACCTATACAAGCTTGATAAATCAGTTGCATGCTACATAAGGCCACTATTGAACTGAGGCATTCCTTGTACTACATAGGAGACAGACTAGTCAAATAATGCATTATATTTATTCATGCATTAATTTTAGTCCAACAACTAATCATATAGGCCCAGATTGTACTGATTTGAATACAAATAATTAATTAAATCATAGTTTTAAACATGAGATCTATTTCTGCCTACTACAGGGTGTGTTTAATATAAAATAGCTCTTCTAATATACAATCCATACTCATAAACAGAGACAACTACTTTCACTATAGCAACTAAAACAAGAACAATTGTACCATATACCTTAATATTTTTAATATAAAACTAAGAAGGTTAACATGCCTAAAAATATAAATAAATAAAGTGTGAAAGATAACTGAACCCAAGCAATAACAATCATAGCACAGGTACCTGACTTCAAAATGTATTTAGAATCCTTGTATAATTGAAAATCACTTTTGCAAAAGTGCCTTGAGCATACATAACTGCGTTTGACCGTATTTGTGTGTGTACTATGTGTTATTGCTGTCCATTTGTTGCATAGAGTTATGTCTTTGGGAAACTTGTGATATGTCACACCATAGTCTTCCTCTCTTGTTGAATGCGAGTTACAATTCTCTATGCAACATTGCTTAACTGCCATCCTATTTTTACAAAAGTTATGTTAGTTAATCAATTATTTGGAATGTGTCTGGTACTAGAAAGTCATGTAAGCTTGATTTTGATTGGCTATCTATGATTTAGGTTTGGAATTGTATCTGAATCGGTAAATTGCTTGACTCCAAACATTCCTGAAATTCTAAGCTCATGTTTGGATTGAAAATAAAAAAACATGAGTTAAATCCTGAGCTTGATTTTTATAATTAAATAATGGGAGTACAACCAGCCTAAGCCTACCTCATTTGAATATTGTTGATCATATGGGGCTCTAGAAACCTTACTCAAGTGCAGTGCAATTTTGTTGTAGTCTTTAGTATAGTGGAAGAAATGCCCCAATCAGACAACGCTGTATCGTAACAGAAGATCAACTCAGAATTGTTTAAAGAAATGAGCCTCCTATAACCTAGAACCTAATAACATAATCAACTCTTTAAGTGTTACTTATTTACAAAATAATTGATTTCTTGAAGTCTTATGTATTTAAACTGTACAATAAGAACAATAATGTTACAGTAAAGTAAGATACAAGCTTAATATGTTTTGCTACACATAAGTTACAACAAAAAATATGAACTACCTATATTGTACACCGAGTTTTCACCTTCATGTGAAAATTTGCCATGGGCGGCATAAAGAATATTACGCGTTCCCCACATAATGTTTAGGTCATATTATTACTTTTATGATGCCCAAGCCGAACTATAAAGGTCAATTATAAATAATTAGGAGGATAATATAATAATTGAATTTTAACATGTGATAACACAAAATAATGCAAATATACATACGCCATGGGTAATAAATAATAATGGAAAAGCCTTGCATTTTAACACATCTAATACAAATACTAACATTTTTAAAACGCATGCATCCCAGTTGAACTGAAGCAGGATATGAATGGAAATAGCATTGTTTTTCTTTCAAGAAAACACTACGCTATGCGTCATACATAATCCGCCATTTTTTCTGTCAGCATTTGTGTGGTGTGGACTGTGGGGGCGGGGGTAACCAACCGGTAAGGTTACTCAGAACAATAACCTCAGACAATAACAAAGCACTATAGATAGATAATGAATGAAATGAGATAAAGAATAAAAATGTTCTTTTTAACATTTTTTACGTGAGATTATATATTTTGGACGAACGTGGAATCAACTAAAAGAGTTTAAGACGTTTCTTGACGTTAGCGACAAAACATTTAATTACTGGTGCCAATTCTCATTTATTAGTATAATACTAGACACAGGTTGCATGAATGCATGCAGGATACCTTTTCAGATATTTTTTAAATGGAATAAGTTACGGTTAAAACAGTTTCATCCGGGTTTGAATTTTTTCACAAGCTGGTGGATGTAGTTTTCTGATAATAATTGTAGAAAAGAGGCCCTCTAGGTTTTGGTCCACCAAAATGATTTGAACCTACATTCTAGCCTGTCTATACCCCGTAAGGGATAGGGACACGATCAGCATTACAATTTTAAGAATATTAATCTAAACTTTACGAATAAATTTAAAAATTATCGGTCTTCATGGATATCTTTCTCGATTGAATTTTGAGATCAATAACATACATTTTAAATATACCACTAAATAATGTATACATAATTTATATATTATAATAAAATATATATAAA
>JACCPG010009634.1:0-34811 GCA_016069955.1 Drepana arcuata | reverse complement strand
TGGAGGACGGACTGCGGGACGTACCTCGTGACGGCGGACTGCGGGACGCCTGTCACATAACGTTAGACACGTAAAGGACGGACTGCGGGACGATCCTGTGGCAACGGACTGCGGGAAGTTTGCCTTACGTTCACTATATGCTTACAAAAATTGGAGGACGGACTGCGGGACGTACCTCGTGACGGCGGACTGCGGGACGCCTGTCACATAACTTTAAACACGTGAAGGACGGACTGCGGGACGATCCTTTGGCAACGGACTGCGGGACGTTTGCCTCACGTGCACTATATGCTTACAAAAATTGGAGGACGGACTGCGGGACGTACCTCGTGACGGCGGACTGCGGGACGCCTGTCACATAACTTTAGACACGTTAAGGACGGACTGCGGGACGATCCTTTGGCAACGGACTGCGGGACGTTTGCCAGCGTGTCGATGATGTGTCGAAGTATAGCGATGGATGATCTAATGAGATGATGAATGATGAGATGTTCGTGTGAAACTCATGTGACTGAAGTTACTTATGTATATGAAAGCTATGGTTTGTGAGATGATTTAATGTGTGAGGGCCTTGTCAGGAGATGTTTGAATCGGTAAAGGCAAACTTGCTACGATAAATGGTTTATTTAATCTAGCTTTCTCCCAATAGATGATGATAACGATACTTCTGAGGCCGAAGGCAGAACACAAAGTGGAGAACCATCGGATGCTGACGACAGGCAGGCTGGCCCGTCTCGCCGCA
Source organism: Drepana arcuata (assembly GCA_016069955.1). Lineage (NCBI taxonomy): Eukaryota > Metazoa > Arthropoda > Insecta > Lepidoptera > Drepanidae > Drepana > Drepana arcuata. The sequence goes on along the minus strand of JACCPG010009634.1, from coordinate 34,069 downwards.
CACGTTTTGAGGGAGCTGGGGCCTGTGCAGCGCTCCCAGACATCAGAGACGCGGTCGCGGACGACGCGTAGTCAGGAGAGGCCGTGTTAGGAACCTAATGGCTCATGAATCATTGTAGTGAGGAGAGCCCTATAAAATAAGGCGCGCTCTCATTATTGAGGCACTTCTTTCTCTCACTCGCTCGCGAGCGGAAGCTCTGTTGGTTTGTGTATCGGTGTAATCTGTAATAATAATAATATAATATATCCTCACGCCTTCCCACAAGGGTCCCCGAAGGGGTAGGCAGAGGTGTATAGGTAATACCCACACACCCACTTTCCGCCAGAGGTATATTAGGTGCCAACGTGACAGATGGCGAGTCCATCGCCGTTACTCAAGCACGACTATACATACGCCTTGAATTTCTTCTCAGACGTATGCAGGTTTCCTCTCGATGTTTTCCTTCACCGTAAAGCTCGTGGTGTGACTAATCACTGTACTTAAGTTCAGAAAAACTCATTGGTACAGTCGGGATTCGAACTTGCGACCTTTGCGTCGCAGGCAACTGCTCGAACCACTCGGCCACCACGGCTCTATAATCTGTAAGTGTGTAATATATCTGTAAGGTGTAATCTGTGAGTACTTATATTGTATCCGTATATGTTTGATTTGTTCTGGTCTTTGAATAATGTTAAGAGTGTGTGGCGGTTGGTGCGTGGAGGTGTTGTGTGGTCTCGGAGATGATGTGGTATCCCGAGTTGAAGTTTGTTACTGGTGCAATTAATGAGGAAAAGGTTACTAGTAAATAGTCCAGATGATAGAAGCACAGACAGTTTATTGTTAGGCACAACAGTAGGTACACACACAAGCACTAAGAAGAGAAGGAGTAGTACAAGAAAGAGTGATAGATAGTAAGTAGATAAGTATACTAAAAGTTATAAGCGAGCATTTAAATTTGATACACCGCGTGGCAGTTTGCGTAAGCTAGAATTGTAAGCACAAGCGATACGGGTACTCTGCACGGAGGCCAGAAGCCGACTACTCCCGAATGAAACCGAGCGCATACGATGTGCCGGCGCAGGAATGTGGACAAAAAACTGGGCGGCTCGGCTATCGCCGCGCGTTCTAAAAGCACGATGTAATTTTATTATATATTTGACCGACTATGTTAAAAGTAGTGTGTTTGCCTAGGCTGTGTGGATGAATATGGCTGTGTGTATGATGATGATCATGTGGGATTAATGAGTAGCCCACATCACTCCCCCCCGAGACCGTTACTACGGGCGATAATAATCGGGAAAGCGAACTGTTCGCCCGAAACGAGATTTCTTCACAGTCTCTTGGGGTTGTGACTGGGGTGAAGGAACATGACAGGATGTAGAAGGAGATGAAAGAATAGGTAAGCTGGACTTTGGAAGTGGGGTCGAAGAAAATAAATTAGAGGAAGAATCGGAAAGTGTGTACGCCGGCTTTAGCCTGTCTATTGACACAGTCACGATTTTGCCTCTAATCATCAGCTTAAAAGTCTTGTCTCCTCTCTCAACGACCTCATGAGGACCGGAGTACGGAGGTTGTAAAGCGCCTCGTACTGTGTCATCACGCAGGAAAATATGAGTCGCAGAAGAGAGTTCCTTAAAAACAAAGACTTTTGTTTTGTTATGGCGTGAAGCGGGTATTGGCTGCAGCTTAGCGGTAAAATGGTGCAGACGTGTAGTGAATTCAGAAATATCGGTGGAATCAGGTGGCGTCGGCTGGAACAATTGTCCTGGCAGACGCAAAGGCTCACCATAAACTAGTTCCGCCGAAGAGGCTTGCAAGTCCTCTTTAAAGGAACTTCTGATGCCGAGCAATACGAGAGGCAACGTGTCTACCCAATGAGCGTCAGCGTGACACATAATGGCTGCCTTCAGCTGGCGGTGGAATCGTTCCACGAGGCCGTTACAAGCGGGATGGTATGCGGAGGTGCGGCGGTGTTTGAATCCAATCGTTCTTCCAAGGTATTGGAAGAGCGCGGATTCGAATTGCCGCCCGCGGTCGGTGACGACATCAGATGGACATCCAAATCTGGATATCCATGATATCAATGCCCTTCCCACGGATTCCGCAGTCATGTCGACCATCGGGGTAATTTCGGGCCATCGTGTGAAACGATCCACAACCGTCAAGCAATATTTGAAACCATTTGATGATGGTGGCAGAGGGCCAATTATGTCCACATGGATAAAAGCGAACCTAGCGCGGGGCAAATCAAATGTGCCTAATGGAGAAGACACGTGCCGATGCACTTTAGCGCGCTGGCATGCAATGCATTTTCGGGACCACTCCCGACAGTCTTTGCGAACGCCAGGCCATACAAAACGCTGTGCAACCAGCAATGCGGTGGCATTAGCGCCTGGATGGCTTAAATTATGGAGACAGTCAAACACTTGTTTGCGTAAGGCCTTGGTTACAAAAGGCCTGGGCGATGTAGTGCTTACGTCACAAAATAACTCGACGTCGCTGTCAGGTACCTTCAACTTTTTAAGGCGGAGTGAAGATTCACCACCGAGGAGCTGAATCAGTTCTTGGTCGGCCGATTGAGATTCAGCAAGTACGACAAAATCGATAGGTCTCTGCAGTTCTTCAACACGGGACAAAGTGTCAGCAACGACGTTGTCCTTTCCAGAAATGTGTCGGATATCTGTGGTGAACTGTGAGATAAAGTCGAAGTGTCTATACTGCCGGGGTGAACAGTTATCTTTGCGGTTAGCAAAGGCATAACTGAGCGGTTTGTGATCGGTATACACGACAAAATGTCGTGCTTCCAGCATATACCGAAAATGTTTGATGCTCTCATAAATAGCTAAGAGCTCACGGTCGTAAGGCGAATATTTCTTTTGAGGAGGACTGAATGCCCTCGAGAAGAAAGAAAGTGGTTGCCAAGCGCCATTTATCAATTGCTGCAGTACAGCACCCATTCCCCAATCAGATGCATCTGTTACCAGAGCAAGTTGGGCATTACAGTCTGGGTGTGCGAGTAATGCAGCATTTGAGAGGCTTTCCTTTATTTCTTCAAAAGCAGCTAGTGCGTCGCCTGTAAGATTTACAGGATGTGAGCCCTTCACCGAACCCGTAAGCAACGCGTTAAGGGGTGCTTGGATCTTAGCGGCGTGGGGTATGAAACGTCTGTAAAAATTGACCATACCCAAAACACGACGGAGTTGTCTTACCGTTCTCGGTGCGGGGAAATCCTTAATAGCCTGAACCTTGGACTGTAAGGGCTTGGTGCCAGCTGCGGAGATGTGATAGCCAAGAAAGTTTATTTCACTTACACCAAAAATACACTTTGAAGTGTTGATGAGGATGCCGTATTCCATCATACGAGTGAAAAGCTGCTGGAGGTGGACCTCGTGCTCAGCCTCATCTCGCGAGAACACTAGGAAATCGTCGAGGTAGGAATAGCAGAAGTCTAGGCCTCTAGTCAGCTCATCAACAAACCTTTGAAATGTTTGACCTGCATTTCTTAAACCAAACGTCATAAAGGGGAATTCATACAGACCAAACGGAGTTGTGATGGCAGTCTTCGCGATGTCTTCAGGGAAAACTGGTATCTGATGATAGGCCTTTTCCAGGTCTATTTTGCTGAAAACTTTACAGCCAGTAATGTTGTGGGAAAAGTCCTGAATATGCCTAATCGGGTAGCGGTCTGGAACAGTGCGTGCGTTTAACGTCCTGTAGTCACCACAGGGCCGCCAGCCGTTGTCCTTCTTAGGCACCAGATGCAGGGGTGAGGCCCAGGGGCTCTTGGATGGTCGAGTGACCCCGGAATTCAGCATCAGCTGAAACTCATGCTTGGCAATCTTAAGCTTATCCGGAGGAAGCCTACGGGGAGGGCAAGACACGGGAGGGCCAGGTGTGGTTTTAATGTAATGTACGGTGTTGTGACGAGGTGTTAAATATACGCCAGAAGGACGTGTTAATGCTGGAAAATTATCTAAAATACGATGATACCTCGTGTCGCCTGTGGAAACCTTTACTGAACATACATTAGAGTTTGCAATAGGAGCGAGAGAATACAAGGATGTAGTGTTATCTATAAGGCGTTGCATTCTACAGTCAACAATTAAATTAAAATAACTTAGAAAATCTACACCAATAATAGCTTTAGTAACATTCGCTACAACAAATCTCCATTGAAAGTTACGTCTCAAACCAAAATTCAAACTTAATTCTAAGTAACCATACGTATCTATGATGGAACCGTTGGCAGCACGTAACTGATAGTTCGACTTAGCGCGGTGACCTTGAAGTGAAGCACGAGGGTAAACACATAAGTCACTGCCAGTGTCGACTAAAAATTGAGTGTTCGTGTTGCGGTCTGTGATGAATAGGCGACCTGAAGGAGTAGGGCAGTCGTCCGTCGCCATCAGCGAGTGCCCGCCAAGTTTTCCGCCCTCTTGTAGTCGCAGGGCTTAATGCAGCTTCGCGCGTTGTCACCAAACTTCGTATGGTACCAACATATGGGGTAACGTCGGTAGCTGGAACTTGATCTCGATCTCTGGCTTGTAGGTGATCGCCGTTTGTGGATCATAGATCGGCTGGTATGGTGAGGTGTTCGACTGGAACCACGAGCATGCTCTTCTAGCCGTGAAGAGAGTTGTGACACCATACGCTTCAGCTCTGCTATCTCGGTGTGGTAAGTACTTGCAGCGGAAGTCGATGCTGCCGCTACAGAAGGACAACAAGGTGATGTCAACTCCTGTATGCGGTCTGCGAGATCAGCTAGTTGCTCCAAGGAGTACATCGGTTGAGATGCCAACAGGGTCTGAATGCCGGTAGGCAGACGGTTAGTCCAAATAGACTTGATAAAGTCTTCCGGTGCAGAACTGCCAGCCAAGTCCTGTAGGTGACACAGGAACTGGGACGGCTTCCGGTCACCTAACTCTTCATGGGTGAGCAGTTGCTTCACCTTTCGTTCGTGTGAATCTGACAGGCGTTTGATGAGCTCCGATTTAATTTTGGAATACCTGTGCTTGGCAGGAGGATTCAAAATTATGTCTTTCACTGCCTTTGCATGGTGAGTCTCCAAGTTGTTAACGACGCTATTAAATTTTATCGGGTCTTCACTTATATCAAGACTCTCGAATTGGGCTTCTAAAAGTGCAAACCATAGTTCTGGGTCCTCAAGTGTAATCGTTAGTTTTAAGCAAGCTTGTTCGTTAAACTATCTTGTATAAAAATAACCATTTTCATTACGATTTGTGTTTCGTTTGTTTATAATTTTTTTAAGTTAAACCATTTCTGATTTCTAACAGTACATTAATTTACCTGGCTTATAAGTGACAATTAAATTATGGCCTTGAATTCTTAGCATCATGCGCTGCAAGCGCGGTGGGACCGACATGAGGGGTTTTTTAAAAATGCTCTCCAATGGCTTGTGATCTGATTCGACTATTACCCTACTCTTTCCGAAAATGTATTGACGGAATCTCTCACATGCAAATACAATGGCCAATAGCTCTTTTTCAATTTGAGCATAACGACGCTGCGTGTCGGTGAGAGTGCGCGAAGCATACTCCACCGGGCGGCCGTCCTGCAGCAGCACTGCGCCCAGCGCGTCCCACGACGCGTCCACCGACACTACCACAGGCCTGTTTACATCATAGATAGCTAGCACCGGTGCATTACATACACAGCGCTTTAATTTTTCGAATGCGGATTGTTAATTTTTCTCTCACTTCCACTCGTTTTCTTTTCTTAGTAAGTTGGTTAGTGGAAGAGCGTGTTCTGAATAATTTGAAATATATTTCGATAAATAATTAACTGCGCCTAAGAACCGTTCTAAAGCTTTCCTGTCAGTCGGTAACGGCATTTCTTTTATAGCTTTGACCTTGTTGGGGTAGGTTTCATACCATTTTTATCAAATATATGACCTAAGTAATTCACTTCCCGCACCCCTATTTTACACTTCTTTCTGTTAAATTTTAAGTTAATTTCTTTTGCCCGATCCAGTAAGGCAGTCAACCTTATGTCGTGCTCCTCTTTCGTCCTACCCCATACGATTATATCGTCAACGAAATTATCGATACCCTCGAGATCCTCAAGCAATTGCCGCATTTTAGCGTGGAAGACTTCCGAAGCACAGTTAATCCCAAAAGGTAGTCTAAGGAACTGATAACGCCCGAATGGCGTGGCAAATGTACATAGATTGGCGCTTTCCTCATCTAACTGTATGGCCCAAAAACCAGAATTAGCATCTAAAACTGAAAAAAATTGAGCTCCCCGTAACTGGGTAGCCAGCTCAGTAACTGTAGGTAACTGAAAGTGTGCGCGTCGTACTGCTCGGTTAAGTTCCCGCGGGTCTAGGCAGATGCGTATATCATTATTCTTTTTCGCAGCTAATACTAACGGGTGCACCCAGTCTGTAGGATGCGTAACCTTTCTTATGACTCCTAATTGTTCCATATTTTTTAATTCCTTAGCTAAGCGATCGCGCAGCCCTAAAGGTATTTTTCTAGCCGAACAAACGATGGGTTGCACGGACCCATCGGTCACAATATGGTACTTACCTGGGAGGCACCCTATACCATTAAACAAAACCTCGTAATCTGATAACTTTACCTCATATAATCTTTGTACTAAGCCAATGCACGACTTACGTCCCAACACACTCTGACACTGACTTTCAGCTATGGCAAATTCTAATATGAATGTTTTATTTTTGTAAGACCACGGTAAGTGACAGGTCCCCTTTACAGGTATCAAGTCCCCACTGTACGATTCTAGTCTTATTTTGCGCTTACGCAACACCTAATTATCAAAACCTAACTGTAAAAATCGTGAATACGATAAAACATTAATGTCCCATGAGTTCTTCCCCTGGGGACCGCGCTCCGAACTCACCTTCCTCACCCCCAAAATGTCTCCTCCTCCCCCTCCCTCTTCGCTCGCCACAATGGCCGACCCGGCCATATTGGCCCAATTCCTGGACGGACTCTTCAAGTCTGTCCCATCCCTAAAACGACACTTTGAAGCGTTCGCACAGGCGAACTCTCCCACCCCCACCACCCACACCAAAGAAATGGTGGACGACTCCCAGCGCGCCATTCTTGACCTCACCAACGAGGTCAATAGGAAGCCAGGCCTCCCCACTGTCCCCAGAGACAGAAACCCAAGTCACAGTTGACTCCGAAATGGAGTCACTATTCTCATCTGCGTCCGACAACTCGGAAAGTTCATCGGACGAATTTACGCCCGTGACAGGCTCGAAAAAGCTACGCTTCCACGAAGACCCCAAGCGGTCAAGGCCTCATCTGCCCCCCTCCCCTCTTAAACTAACCGAGTCCCTCGCCTCCTTCTCCGCGAACCAATAATGGATTCAAACCCAAACAGCAGAACGAAACCCCGATTCCTCTTAATTGGCTATTTTAATGCTGATGGCATTAGTAGCCAAAGGGAAGAGATCGCCGCGTTCTTCCGCGAAAATAACTTAGACATCTTCCTAGTGCAAGGAACCTTCCTGAAACCGTCACAACGAGACCCTAGAATTGCGAACTACAACGTGGTTCGCAACGATAGATCTCGTTCCGCCCTCGGCGGTACTTTGTTATACTACAGGAGGTCCTTGCACTGCATACACATCCAACCTCCAACCCTAACCCACATAGAGACCTCGATCTGCCGAATTGGATTGACCGGCCATCAGTCAATCACGATAGTCTCAGCCTATTGCTCTCCTGTCAATTCAACGGCCGATATCAAAAATGATATCAAAGCCCTTACCAACCTAAGTAGCTCGGTTATAATCGCGGGTGACCTGAACGCGGGCTTGGAACAGCCGCTCGCGTAATAACAGAGGACGCCAGTTGGAGGACCTCAGCGGGCTCCTCCAATTCGACGTCATTGCACCCATGCACCCCACCCACTACCCTAGAAATATTAATCACCGACCGGACGTACTTGACATCGTGATCCTCAAGATTGTGAACCTTCGTTTGCACTCAATGAGGTCACACGACAAACTAGACTCAGATCACAGACCTGTAACACTAGCGCTCTCCCCCCGATTAGGCCCCTCAGACCCAGGGTGGCCCCCTACCTATAAAAAAGATAACAGACTGGAGGAAACTAGAGGAACTCCTCAAGTCCCCTTCATCTGTTCACTTAGATAGTATCCCGCCCCTTATAGCTCGCTCGCTGGAACAAGTTCCTAGGGGAACTTGAACCAAGTCACATGGCCTTCTGGTAACTCCAGCGTAAACTCAAATCTGAGCTCACCGCGCCCATGCCTCCTCTCACTCGTCCGAATCAAGGGGCCGCCTTTGACGACGACGAGAAGTCCGAGTGCCTGGCCGACAGTCTCGAGGCTCAATGTACGCCCAGCTCCCTGCCGGTAGACCAGCTCCACCTCGAGAAGGTGGACGCCGAGGTCGAAAGCAAACTGTCCACGAAACCAAATCCACCCTCCGAACACCCGGACCACCCCATAGCTCCAATCACGGTCGATGAAGTCCGGAAGGCGATCGAGGTCCTTCTGTCACCACGCAAAGGCGGTACGCGCGCGAGCCACCTTTGCGCTCGGTTGACTTCATAGTATGTTAAATCCGAAGAGTAAACTCTCATTGAAATCCAAGGTGAGAATTTACTTGACGTGCATCAGACCGATCATGACTTATGCGTGGTCATACTCCACCCCCTTCAAACGCTCCAAAGCTGGTTCCTCCGCAGAGCCACAGGTGCCCCGTGGTACATGAGAAACAGTCAACTTCATGTTGACCTAAAAGTCCCCACAATCAAACAGTTTATGAAAAAACTGTCGAAACGTCATTTCGATTCTGCTGAAAAAATCCCAATCCTCTCGTCGTATCGGCCGCCCGATACACATCCTCCCTTATATCAAAAATAAGACGTCCCAGAATTGTCATCATCGAGCTCGATGATGACATTACGGTCCTCCAGGACGCCCGACGACTACACAAAACCGACCACTGTTCCGTCCTCGCCGGCGAGGCTCGACGCGAATAACGAACCATAACGTTCCCCCCAGAGTCTCGCAAGTGCCGGCCCGCGCCGAGCCAGTAAATCAGTAAACCCCAGCGCAAATCCCCTCCCCAAATAATTAAATAATAATAATAAAATACCAGACCAGACCGGGCTGGTCTGGTCTTGGCCTTGCTCGCGAACCAGCAACGCCCTAAGCCGAGGTCCGAACCCCACAGGGGGTGCCCTTAGCTGTGCTGCTTAGTACTTAAGGGCCTGACTGGAGACCTAGGTCTCGCCTTTGTCCGGTTAAGTAGCAAAAGTTCCCGGAACTCACGGTACGAGACACAATACAAAAAAAAAAAGATTCTAGACACACTTGATTATAGAGAGCGATACAGTTCGGTCCTTCTAAACGGGACCGTTGGTTCACATAACTCTGTTGATAATTAAGTACCTACTTTGTAACATCGTAATGTGAATTTGTGATTGCTAATTACCAACATACAATTCTCGTATTGTATCTTCGACCTGAGACCTACGTCCAGAACCAAGTACCAGAACCCAGAACAAAGTACCAGAACCTCTCCCGCTGATGTCGAGCGTGCCGCCGATCCGATCCGAATCGATGTCGGCTGTCGGCGCTCGCGCTAGCTCTCTCTAGTTCCGACATATATATATAAATATCATATAATACACATAAATATTATTCAGTTTCTTCATGACGGTAGTAAAGCTGCTTCACTTTCGCTTTAAATGTGTCACGGCTATTACACATCCTGATTTCCGGGGGGAGCGTATTCCAGAGTAAGACCGATTGGACAGGGAAAAAAGAATGAACAAGAGTAGAACTATGAGTGGGACAGAGGAGGAGACGATTGTCGGCAAAGCGTAAGTTTATAACATTGTTACAGCAACGATACTGAACGTGAGAAGTAAGATAAGAAGGAGCATTCGGAGAGTGAAGAGCATAGACACTGACCGCTACTTCTACCGCTACTGCACTACGTCGCTGACGAATAGGTAACCATGTTAGTTGGGAGCGGTAAGATCAAACGTGATCAAACTTATGCAGATTGAATATGAATCGAATGCAAATGTTGAGAAGTCGGTCCAGTTTATTGAGCAGATCTGCATTTTTTTTTTTTAATAGTTGTGGCAATTGTCCCTCTGGCAAGGTGGCCAGGGTCCTTTTGTAACTAGTTTCTTTTTATTTGCCATTAATTTGGGTATTTTTGTTAGAAATTATCTTTTTTTTTTTTTTTTGCGATTTCTTTTCTAATCTTTTCTTTACATTTCTTGTATTCTATTTTTCTTTTATCTTTCTCTTTTATGAGCTTCAGGTTATTTCTTATTTAAACTCTCATCTTTTTTGTCTATTTTTATCTTAACAATAATTTTACAATATACAATAATTTTACAATTTACAATAATTTTACAATTTACAATAATTTTACAATTTACAATAATTTTACAATTTACAATAATTTTACAATTTACAATAATTTTACAATTTACAATAATTTTACAATTTACAATAATTTTACAATTTACAATAATTTTTATAAAATCTATTCAATCTATATGCTATATTTCTTAAAATCCCAAATTTGACCGCAAGGCGAAAATCCTTCTTCTCCCTCAAAGAGGGCTCCGGGCACACGACACATCACTGCAGAGTTCTGCCTAGGCCCCGCAAATGGTGCTTCATAATACATTATGCCGCTGCCATTTACGGGTCCCGCTTCATTCTGCAGTAGAAGGCGTTGCACCCTTACGCCCCCGGGCACTCTCACCTCCACTCGTCCGGTTGGTGTCCGGTTTCCTTGACCTCCACGACACGACGGTTTTCTGTGATTTAAGGTGGGTCGGTTTCTCATGAAACCGACAACAGCTTTTGCCACCGAAGTTATGCCGCTTTGGTCAGATATCCCGAGACATCCCTGACGTTCCGGAGCGAGTGGTTACCTGGGGTGCGACTCCGAGTACTTTCGCCAGCGCGGCGCCTCAAGACCGCCGGACATCATGTCCACTTGACGATCGGCCCTATGACTCCACGTGGTGCCCTTAGCAGTACGCTATGCTGGCCCGAGCCAATGCGTCCCACTTCCGCCTCACTGGACAGTCTGCACTGAACGCGTTGTGGTCAGTCCTGTCCAGCTTGGCCGCGCTGCAGTTGCAGCACGCTGGGGGCGCATTGGCGAGCCGGCTAGTGCACTCGGGCTTCATGTGGGGCCCCCCGCAGTGGCTACACTTGACGACGGATTCCTCGCAGAACCGCCGCCCGTGCCCGTAGCCGAGGCAGAGGGAGCACTGGACGAGTGGAGAGTAATCCGCCACCCGGACCCTCTGCAGGTCTATGTGCACCGCCTCCGCCTCGACCACTCTCCGCTACAGTTGGGGGGACACCCGCATTACCACGTGGCCGGCGTGGGGGTTCCTGGCTTTCCTCCGAAAGCGGGCCTCCAGCCGGACGTCCTCTTTGCCGAGGCCATCGAATAGTTCCCTATTCTGACGGTGAAGGGCGCCGACTATGTCGTCGTCGCTGTTATATGACAGCACGTCCTTCAGAATCAGAAGAGGGTCCTTGTTCCTAATGTCCTCGACAAGGAGCCGATCGCCTGCCGTCTTGAGACGCTCCTTCACCTTCCTGCGTTCTTCTTCGGAGCCGCATCCCAGGATAACCTTGCGGTCCCTGGCCTTTCGGACTCGGTCCACCCTGACACAGCTCTCTTTGGCGTCTATCGCCTCTCTAACTTTTTGGAGGACCTCCTCACCCGTGTCCATGTCGTCCCTGGAGGTGACGACTACGGAGTGCAGCGTGGCCTGCTGCGAGACGACGACCTTCTTGGGGCCCGCTGCTGTTACACCCGCGTAAGACGCTCTCTCCAAGGACGACACGGCCTGTGAGGTGAGGTCCTCCTGGGCCTTTATTGACTCCGCACCTGCTCCGCAGCCACACTTCTTGGGGGTTGAAGGAGGGGGAGGAAGAGAGGCCACCACCGGAACCTCCTTCCTCTCTTCGTCCCTCTCCTCCTTTCCTACTGCCGCCTCTGCCTCCTTTACTATTTGATAGAGGCGATCCAACGCCTGAGTAACACCCGCCTTTACATCTGTCTTCAGATTGCGGGAGTTACTTAGGCGAAGTTTCGCCTTGTTGAGACAGGCTCTCGCCTTCTCCACCCTGCTGGCGTACACTGGCCTCTCCGGCGAGCTCTCCGTCACCGCTGCTGAGGCGGCACTAGCCGCCTTCGGCTTCGGCTTCGGAGGGCCCGTCGGGGCGACCACCGGGGCTGGGGTCGGGGATGTTGGGTTCTTGTCCACCATTCCCGACTCCCATTCCCCGATGCCGCGTCGCACCAGCGAGGTCTTGGAGGTGCCTGCCTTTGCGGCCTTCTCCGGAGTTCTAGGGAGCTCCGTGCTCCTGCGAGGGGCTTTAGCGGGGGTGCGGAAGCCAAACATATTTAAAAGGGACGACACAAACAAACGCTAACCAAAAATATTATCAGATTAAAATCCAGCAGTTGTAAAAAGACTGCTGGGGTGTAAATAATAAGTCAAGAATAATTTAAATTAAAATTCGTTGACAAACAATGTATTGAGTGCCCAATCGGACACTCAAGTCGTAAAAAGAGCTGTATATAATATAGTTGTCAGACACAATAATTATAATAATTTAAAATATTAGTCAATAATCATAACAGTCAATTAAAAATATATATAACTACTAAAAGTGTGTCATTTACAGGGCCCAATAAGGCCCTGGTGTCTACAAACTAGTGCCGTAAAATGGCAGGGTCGGACTTCGACTAAATAAATAATTACACACAATATTGTCAATAAAAGTCTTAAAATTAGGCCTAAAAAACAGTTTACACACAATAAAAAATGCAATTTTACTGGGAATGGGATGCGGGATATACTACGGGGTGGGGAATTTAATAAGGAACGAGTAAAAAAAAGAATGACGCGATTCGAACAAGAGGGAGCTGAGATATACCAGAAAATGTGAAAAATTTTAATTTGGAATGTTGTGGTCGGCGCCATTCAAACTATGGGAGGGTGGGTAGGGTCTTTATGAAAAAAATTGTAACTTTTGTTCTGTTTCAGATATTGAGCTGGAATTTGGTGTGGACGTGCAGAAGCGTTGCCCGGAGGTGTTGGCGAAGCGGTGATGGTAAGCTACGCGTGTAAAAAGTTTTATGATTTTTCTTAAGAAAATTTACCTAGATGATTGCGTATTTGGTGAAAGACAACCAACAAACTGTCCCTTTCTGAAGTATTATATATTGATACGCGTGTCTGAGCACACTTCTACGCTGCGCTGAAGTATCCAGACAAGGGTATTTAAAAAGTTTGATGTGAAAAATTTTTTTATCGAAGTCCAGCAGATCTGCATTCAGGTCGGTATAACAGACATCATCATAGTCGATCATGGGGAAGATTAAAGTCTGCACAAGCATTGTCTTGGTTTTGGTAAGGAGAAGATTTTTTTACCGATAAAGAGATCGTAGTGCACCGGTCACCCTCCGACACACATCGGAGACCTGCACTTGCCACCCAAGAGTAGCATCGATGTACAAGCATTTGACAGTGGGTCTAATTGGGATGGTGGCTCCATTAAAAACAATAGGAGTCATTCTTGCCATGTTAATTTTGCTGATCATACGGGAACTACCAACCATTATTGCCTGTGTTTTGGCCACATTTACGGCCAATCCGAAGCGATCAGACCACTTTTTTATTTGCCTGTGTTTTGGCCACATTTACGGCCAATCCGAAGCGATCAGACCACTTTTTTATTAAGTCTAGATATCGGTTAATATCATCGATGGCTTGTGGCAGATTCTGAATGCTAGCTTGTGAGAGTAGATTTGCAGGTCATCGGCGTACTAATGATAGGCACACTGAAGCTCGGAAAATAAAAGGTTAATAAATAATCTAAAGCTGAAGAGTTTGTTTGTTTGTTTGAACGCGCTAATCTCAGGAACTACTGGTTGGAATTGAAAAATTACATTTTACATCATTAAATTATAAACAGACAGACATATATCCATATGCATTGAGTAAAACGCGTTTATTTCAATATTACAAACAGACACTCAAATTTTATTTATATGTATTTATTTTGGGGATCCCAGTGGAAGCGTGCACGTCGCGAATCCTGCCAGCCCAGAGGGCTGCAATTCCACTCGATGCGCATTGGCCGGTCGGCTGTTAGGGCGTGCCCCCGAGGCGACGCACACCAGTCCGTCCCCGCTGGTGCGAAAAATTCAGCACAGTGCGGCGATGGGGACCGCCACCCATCACGCGGAGTGCCTCACGGCGGGAAGTGGAGTGTGGAGTGTAGGATGGGTGTATGGAATGTAAGAGGAGGTATGGCTGATAAGATGAACGAATTGATCGATATTATGACAGAGAGCGAGTTAGATGTTGTGTGCTTGTCTGAAACCAAGCGGAAGGGTAGTGGAGTAGGCGAGCTCCCGGGCGGGAGTTTAGTGCTGTGGTCAGGAGTGGCAAACACCGAGCACGCCTGCCAGGGAGTGGGAATTCTACTATCCAGCCGCTTGGCAGAATGTATGATAAGTTATGATGCGGTGAGCCCCAGACTTATTTAGGCTCGCTTTAAAATAGGCCTTAACCGACTATTTTTAGTCGCGGTGTATGCTCCAGTGGCCTCAGCGGACACTTGCGACCTAAATAAGTTCTGGGAATGTGTGAGTAATGTTCTAGAGACGAAAGAAGGGAATGAAAAGCTGATTATTTGTGGTGATCTGAATGGATGGGTCGGGACAGCCCGTAAGGATTACGAGGCAGTACTCGGCAAGTATGGTCATAAGAGAGTGAACGAGGCAGGCAAGCTGATATTTTTTTTTTTTTTTTTTTTTTTTAAAACTGTGTCCCTCTGACGTGGTGGTCAGAGACTTTTTTTTTGCCTTTTGTTTTTTTTTTTATATTTTATCTTGTTTTGTTCTATTCTTTTTCTCTTATGAGATTTTTCTTTTTCTCATGTTTGCTACTTTTTTGTTACTTTTCTTTTAACTTTTCATTCTTATAACTATTACATTTTTAACATTACATTGCATATTTATACAGTTTGTATATATTTTTCCTTTTTACAACAATTCCTTATATTTATCTTATCATTTATATTTACATATTGTTATTCACTGCCCACTGCACATTTATACATTCATTTTTTAAAATCAGGCATTTACTACAAAAGTGAGGCGTCATCGATGGAACCGACTCAGGTCTTGTTTCCATCGATGACCCTCTGGATAACGCTGGTGCAGAAGGCCAAGAATGGTTCGCGCGTGAGTTTTTCAACCAAAAGTTGGTTCAGGGTTACCTCTTCTATCTTGGAATCTACCCTATTTTCGGCCTCGTACCTATCTACGCCGAAAATAGGGCAGTTCGTGAGTACGTGCAGGGGGGTCTGCTCGACGCCCGGCTCGCATTGACACGATGGGTTCTCTTTGCACTTAAACCTGTGCAGGTATTCCGAGAACCCACCGTGCCCCGACAGCATCTGCGTCAAAATGCCAGTCGGTCGGAGCTGTCGGACCACACTGTACGCCTCAATGGCATCCGGGAGGAACACCTTGGTATGGCGCGCGGTGGACCCAGACTTGTACCTCTGGTTCCATTCGTCAAGCGACGCTTTCCGGAGCTCTCGCTTGACGAACGAAACCGGGCACCCCTGGTAGTCCGCCTTCCGCTTGAGGCGCAGTGCAGCCTCCTTGGCCAACTGGTCTGCCCGCTCGTTCCCCTCAATCCCTGCGTGTGCCTTCACCCAGAACAAGGAGACTTCCTTGCCCTGGGCGCGGCTGCGCCGGATGTTGTTGCGCGTTTCAACCGCCAGGGGGTGGGGGGAAGTATTGCCGACTACAGTTTCCAAGGCCGAGCGCGAGTCACTGAGGATTGCAAAGCTTGCCTCGACGCACCTGAGGACCTCCCTCATGGCTCGGCATATGGCCAGTAGCTCAGCCTGGTAGACCGTGCAATGCGGTGGCAGCTTAACCTTGATGGCTCTTGTCTCGGCCTCGCCGCTCCGAAGAGACAGCGCTGCTCCGACCCGGCCATCAATCTTACTGCCGTCAGTGTAGATCCGAACCAACTGGGTGACCTGGCTATCTACCTGCGCTTGGTCTATCAGGCTGGAGAACTCCAGGCTCATGTGCTCTGCCGGGTGCGGTGCTTCTGTGGACGCGACGCCGCGTTCCACCTCCCGATCGCCCAGCGCTGGCAGGGACACCCCCCTCTTGGCCTCGTACAGGGCGGCTGCCTCCTGAATCCTGAGGTCAAGTGGCAGTATCCCCGCCAGCACCAGTGCCGCGTTCACGGAGACGGTGCGGTAGGCTCCACAGAGCTTTTGTGCGAATCCTCGTTGAACCGCGCCTAGCTGTCTCTGCACCCCAAGCTTCTTGCTCGCCTCCGACCAGGCGCTGGAGGCGTACAGGATCACTGGCTCCACCGCTGCCGTGTAGATAACGCGGATCACGTCACGGTGGAGGCCCCAACTCACCTTGGCGGCTCGCGACAACTGCTTGTAGACGCTCAACGCCTTCTTGCAGATGTTCGCAACGTGGGCGTTGAACGTCAATCCGCTGTCTATCGTGAGCCCCAGGATCCTGATCTCATCGGACATGCCAATGCCTACCCCGCCCATGCTCAGGAGCGGAGTGTCAAATTTCAGCTTCCGCGTGATTACCATCGCTTTAGTTTTGTGCGGTGCGAATTTCAGCTTATTTTTGACACCCCACCCGCGAACATGCTCGAGGGCGGCATTGGCACATCTCTGCACCTCAAGCGCCGTTTCGGCGGCGAACACCAACACGACGTCGTCAGCGAAAGCCTGGCAATATACCCCTTTTTCTTTAAGATCTCTCAGCAATGGGTCGAGAAGAAGGTTCCAGAGGATGGGGCCGCCGATTGAGCCCTGAACGCAACCTTTGTTGGTGCGTTTGGTATACTCTTCACCGGCGTACCTCACCCTCACCGTTCGGTCGCAGAGGTAGCTGTCTACCACCCTCTGCAGGTTGACTGGCACCTTTTCCTCAGCCAGACGGACCCTTAAAGCCGGCCACCAGGCGCTGTCGAAGGCTCCCTCTATGTCCAACGACACAATCGTGATGAGCTTTTTAGCAGAAAGCCCACCACGGATCTGCCGCATAAGGTCATAGAGGGCGTCTTCGGTGCTCTTCTGGGGCATGAATCCGTACTGGCGAGTACTCAACCTGGGGATAAGGTGCCAACTGACCCTGCGAACTACCATCTTCTCATAGATCTTACCCATCACTGAGAGGAGGCCAATAGGCCTGTAGGCCTTGGGGTCCCGGTAATTGTCTTTGCCAGGCTTTCGCAAGACGACGACGGTTGCCTCCTTCCAGGCGGTTGGGAAGCAGGACAATTCTAGGCATTTGTTCATCAGGGCTAGGTGAAAGACGGGGTCTTTGGAGATGACTTGGCTGCAGATGTCAGACCGTCCGCCCCGGGGGCCTTCTTAGGGTTAAAGCTCCCCACCGCGGCTCTAAGCTCTTCCAGGGTAAACGGTGGGTCATGCAACTCATCATGCACCCACTCGTTTACCCGGTCTGCTTCTGCCCTCGTCCGTCGGTGGTCAGCGTTATCCCCGCACTCAAGGTCCTCCGGGTAGAACGTCTCCGCCAACACCCTAGCCGACTCTTGTTGAGTCATCTCCTTCCCGTCCTTCACTAGGGGTAGGTCCTCATACCGCTTCGAGGTCTTCCCTATCACCCTGTAGATCCCCTCCCAAATGCCTTCCTTGTCCTGCCTCCCACAAAACTCTTTCCAGCTGTTAGTCTGGGCCAACCTCGCCATTGCCTCATACTCCTGTTTGCTATGCAGGTACTCATCGACGACACCCGCCCTCCGACACGGTGCTGCACATCGGATCCTGCGCTTCCGGGTGGCGACCTCTCTCTTCTTGGCCGCCAGCTCCTCGGACCACCACGGCACGGTGATCTTTTCGGAGGCTTTCTTTTTGGGGATACAGAGACCACAAGCCTCCACAACACAGGCCGAGTAACCGTTGACGAAGATATTAAGTTGTTCTTCGTCTTTTATTTTGGCCAGTTCCTGAAGGGAGATGTTATTATCAATTTTAAGCTGGCCCAGTTTCTCATGAAACTGGGACCAGTTAGCTTTCTTAGTGTTGTAGAGCCTCGTGGTTCTCTGCATCCCAATGCCTTTAGCTCTCTTTAACCTGAGGCTAAACGTGATGCCGTTGTGGTCCGAGCTGGTCAAGCCCTCCTCCACCTTCCAGTCCTCCACCAGGTCGAGCAGGTCCGACGTGCAGGCCGTTACGTCGATGCAACTAGTGAGGCGTCGGCCTCCCCGAACGACGTCGAAGGTCGGCACCTCGCCGTCGTTGAGCACCTGCAAGCCCAAGTCCTCCAGAGCGCCTGCCATCTCCTCACCCCTGTGGTCGACCCTTCCGCTACCCCACCAGCTGCTTTTCGCGTTTGCATCGCCACCTATCAGGACAGCGCCAGGCCCCAGCTCTTCAACGACGCCGCTCAATTGGTCCAGGTATGGCCCGATCGGTAGGTTGGGCTCGAAATAGTAACTGACGGCCACGATCTCCCAGGAGCTGGTTCGGATCCTCACCACCACGATGTTGTTGGTGGTGAGTTTTGGGCACTGTATAATGTCTATGTCTTTGTTGAAGACAGCAATTGCTGCCTTCACAGTGCCCTCCCCGTTACCAGTGTTCTGGAAGATCCTGGCCCCCCGGTACTGCCTCATGCATCGAGCCCCACCCACGTAGGGTTCCTGGATCAGAGCGACGTCGATGCCTCTCCTGTCCGCCTCGAGCATGAGCTCGTAGGTAGCGAGGTTCTTTCGCTGCAGATTGGCCTGGGCTACCCTGAACGGCTTGCTACTGGTGGGGTTCCACGTGGTGCCCTTAGCAGTACGCTATACTGGCCCTGGCCAATGCATCCCACTTGCGCCTCACCGGACAGTCTGCACTGAACGCATTGTGGTCAGTCCTGTCCAGTTTGGCGCTACTGCAATTACAGCACGATGGGAGTGCATTGGCGAGCCAGTCAGCGCACTCGGACTTAACGTGGGCGCCCCCGCAATGGCTGCACTTGACGGCGGTGTCCTTACAGAACCGCCGACCGTGCCCGTAGCCGAGACACAGGGAGCACTGCACGAGTGGAGAGTGGTCCTCCACTTTGACCTTCTGGAGGTCTACGTGCACCGCCCCCCGGTCGACCATTCTCGACCAAATTGCGGGGGACACCCGCATAACCACGTGCCCGGCGTGGGGGTTCCTCGCTTTCCGGCGAAAGCAGACCTCCAGCCGGCAATCCTCCTCCTTGAGGCCCTCAAACAGGACCCGGTTCTGGCACCGAAGGGCTTTGACGATGTCGTCGTCGCTATTGTACGACATTACGTCCTTCAGTGCCAGCAGCGGGTCCTTGTTTTTTACGTCCTCCACCGTGAGCCGACCACCTACTCTACCCAGGCGCTCCTTCAGCTTGCGGCGTTCCTCCTCGGAGCCGCACCCTAGGATCACCTTACGATCCTTGGCCTTCCGCACCCTATCCACTCTTATCCCACCCGTCTTTGGCGTCTATGGCGGCCCTCACCTGTGTGAGGACCTGCTCCCCCGTCTCTGAGTCGTCCCTAGAGGCGACAACGACCGAGTGCAGCGTGGGCCGCGTTGGGGCCACCCTTTTGGGGCCTCCCGCTACTGCACCCGCGTACGTTGTCGCCTCCAGGGCCGACGCCTGCTTCACAAGCAGCTCCTTGAGCCCCGCCATCCTCTCATTGCTCTCTTTGAGCAATCTCCCATGTTCCCCCAGCTTATTGAGGATGGCCAGGCCTTCCGGAGCCACTCCGCTACCTAAACCGGCCAGGGGGGCAGGAGGAGGGGGAATCTCTACGACGTCCTCCCTTCTCCTCTCCCCTTACCCATTGCCGCCTCTGCCTCCTTGACCAGCTGGTACATTCTTTCGATCGCCTGGGTAACTCCCGTCCTGATATCCGTTTTCAAGTTCCGGGAGTTACCCAGGTGCAGCTTGGCCTTGTTTAGGCAGGCCCTCGCCTCCGCGGTTCGGTTCGGCTCGCATAGGTCGACACCTCCGGCGAGCCCGCGACGCCCTCCGCCTGCGCACTGCGGGCAGCATCTCTGCCCTGACTTTGCCCTTGCGCCTTTGGCTTGGGCCTCGCGGGGCCCGCCGGAGCCGCCGCTGGGGTGGGGGTCGGGGGCTTCGGTTTATCCGTTACCGTTCCTACCGATCCCGACTCCCACTCCCCTATGCTTCGTCGCACCTGCGAGGCGCCTGCTTCCACAGCCTTTTCAGGTGTTTTTGGCGGCTCGCTGCCTTTGCGGCTGGTCTTTGCCGGGGTGCGAAAGCCGAACATTGTATAAATTTGTTTGGGGCGGAACACTGACTATGGTAAAATATTAAGTTTGTATAAGTTATATATTCACCTTATAGCATAGAAAACCTTTTTTTTTTTTTAACGTGGGAAAATCCTGCATAGGACTTCCGCCGCCGTCGGGGGACAGCGGCGGGGAGTGTCAGACTCCTACTGACTAAAAACCCACGGAGTGTCTTCTCATCGCCTTAGGATGGGGGGCCACGAGACCGCGTTTGCATGCGTCGTGACCCCCCCAGCGATGGCCTGTGGCCGCTGCGCGGTGGTGACTCCACCGAAGGTGGGGTGCGTGAACACACAACGCACCCCTCACCTGGAGGGCATTATGCAGCAACGGGACCCCCGTCCCGTCACCGCTGCCCTCTTGTGGAGGCAGGCATGAGCAAGCTCAGCCCGCCCCCTGCGGCCCTTTCTTGGGCCGCGGCCCGGGCTTGCAGGCCTTACTGCCGACCGCGTGGTCGGCTGGCCGCTTCCCCTCCGCACAGACACCACAGTGCGGCGCGGCGGTACACTGCCCCGCCCTGTGCCCCGGCTGTGAACACCGGAAGCACAGAGCGCTGCGGTCCACCTCCGACGTGCACTGCGGAGCCATGTGCCCAGTCCTGAGGCAACGGTAGCACCGGGCCGGCTTGGGCTGCAATAGGACAGCCCTCGCACTCGCCCAGCCCACCGTCACCTGGCCCTTCTCCGCCAGGGTCTTGGCTGCGGCAATGGGGCAACGCACCCACACCGCCCCTCGACCCCTGGCGAAACGAATCTCGCCCACCCTTATGGCTGCCTCCGGGCAGTTCGTAGCCCGGGCTATCGCAGCGGCCACCTCTGCGACTGACGACGAGTCGTCCAGGCCCGTAATGCGCAGTTCCGCGCCCTTGGTGGGCGCGGAGACGCGCAACCGGGGGCCAAACTCCTGCCGCAACCGCTCGGCCAGTGCCTCGGCCTTCTTCTCATTGTCGGCCCCCGGCAGCTCCCAAATTCGGGCACCTGTTGCCGCCAGCCGAAAACGTAGAGCCTGGATGTCCAGGGCCCCAATGTCTATTTTGGCCTTGGCCTCGGTAATAACCTTAGCGTAGGTCAATCCCTTCTCCCGGGCCTCCGGCTGCAGAGTGAGCATCACTGCAGCTGTTTGAGGCACCTTCAAATTGGCCGCAGAGGGCTTTTTCTTCGCCTTTTTGGACTTAGGCTTCTTCCTGTTTTTGGCCGCCACTTGAGCCCACGTTGGCGGCGCACTCAACGAGGGCTCCTGGGGTCCCGCCGTCGGGGGACAGCGGCGGGGAGTGTCAGACTCCTACTGACTAAAAACCCACGGAGTGTCTTCTCATCGCCTTAGGATGGGGGGCCACGAGACCGCGTTTGCATGCGTCGTGACCCCCCCAGCGATGGCCTGTGGCCGCTGCGCGGTGGTGACTCCACCGAAGGTGGGGGGCGTGAACACACAACGCACCCCTCACCTGGAGGGCATTATGCAGCAACGGGACCCCCGTCCCGTCACCGCTGCCCTCTTGTGGAGGCAGGCATGAGCAAGCTCAGCCCGCCCCCTGCGGCCCTTTCTTGGGCCGCGGCCCGGGCTTGCAGGCCTTGCTGCCGACCGCGTGGTCGGCTGGCCGCTTCCCCTCCGCACAGACGCCACAGTGCGGCGCGGCGGTACACTGCCCCGCCCTGTGCCCCGGCTGTGAGCACCGGAAGCACAGAGCGCTGCGGTCCACCTCCGACGTGCACTGCGGAGCCATGTGCCCAGTCCTGAGGCAACGGTAGCACCGGGCCGGCTTGGGCTGCAAAAGGACAGCCCTCGCACTCACCCAGCCCACCGTCACCTGGCCCTTCTCCGCCAGGATCTTGGCTGCGGCGATGGGGCAACGCACCCACACCGCCCCTCGACCCCTGGCGAAACGTATTTCGCCCACCCTTATGGCTGCCTCCGGGCAGTTCGTAGCCCGGGCTATCGAAACGGCCACCTCTGCGGCCGACGACGAGTCCAGGCCCGTGATGCGCAGCTCCGCACACTTAGTGGGCGTTGAGATGCGCAACCGGGGACCAAACTCCTGCCGCATCCGCTCGGCCAGTGCCTCGGCCTTCTCCTCACAGCCGGCTCCCGGCAGCTCCCAAATCCGGGCACCTGTCGCCGCCAGCCGGAAGCGCAGGGCGTGGATGTTCAGGGCCCCGAGGTCAATCTTTGTCTTAGCCTCTGCGACGATTGAGGCATAGGTGGCCTCTCTCTCCTTAGCCTCCGGCTGCAGTGTTACCATAACTGCAGCCGTTTGAGGCACCTTCAAATTGGCCGCAGAGGGCTTTTTCTTCGCCTTTTTGGACTTAGGCTTCTTCCTGTTTTTGGCCGCCACTTGAGCCCACGTTGGCGGCGCACTCAACGAGGGCTCCTGGGGGCCGCCCGGTGTCACGGCCGGCAGGTCCACGACCGGGACGGCCCGAGTGGCACCCTTTTTCTTCTTCGCCTTCTTCTTCTTTTGGGCCTCTTCTTGGCCACGGCCCTGGGCCAATGTAGGAGGCGCGGAAAGTCCCCCCTCGGTGTGCTGCGGGGCGACTGCCTCGGCAGCAGCAGCAGGAGGCCAAATGCGCCTCTCCAGGGCCTCGAACCGCTTCTCGATGGCCTGCAGGATAGCTGCCTCATTGAGAGGCGGCGGTGGTGGTGGTGCTGTGACGGCAGGAGGGGGTGGGGGCGGCGGCTGCCTCGCCCTCGCCTGTAGTAGCTCCGACCGCATATCTATCATTTCCCGACGGAGGTGGTCAAGCTCTGCACGCAGGGACCTGTTCTCCGCGTGCAGCTTCTTCGTTTCATCCGTCGAGACATTCTCCCCCATAATCTTGGCCGCCTCTTTGATGGAGGCCGCAGCTTCCTTCAGGGCACGGTGACATGTGCCCTTCAGGTTGGTCGACTTGGCGACCACCTCAGCAATCAGGTCAGCATCCTGCTGGACCCGACTACTGAGAGCCGCCGTCGACGGCTGCCGCAGCCTCATAGCCTCTGCCAACTCAGGCTGGCTTTTGCGGGCCTCCTCAGCCCGACGCACTGCCTCTTCTAGCCGACCCCCTTTGGTTTTTGGGCTTCCTTCGGGTGGCGATGACTCCGAGGGTCGCTTGCCACCTTTCTTCGGTGCCGGAGTAGGCGCCGTTGTGCCGCGCGGCAGAAACGCCCAAACACATCTCGCTGCGGTAGCGAAGAGCTCCGTTGGTCCCGCGTCGCCGCAGCCTTGGTGCCCTTCTTCCTCCTTGGTGACATCGGCACCAGCTCGTCCAGCATCTCAAGAAGCTCCTCTCCTGAGGACGGGCTGGACGAACGGCTGCCGTTGTCGGTCTCCTCCGTGTACTCTTCCTCTTCTTCCTCACTGAAGTCGAGGTCCGGTGTGCTCGCCTGTGTCATTATTGGAGTGCGCGTGAGTCGCACGCGCAGCTCCCTACCTTCTCCGACGCCGCACCCCTGCGGTGCGCGCGCCCCTATCGTCGAATCCAATTCGCCAGATGTCATCGGTGTGTCCTTTGTGCTTGCTGATAGTCGTCGTTCTCGGGGGTCAGGGATCGCCTGACCTCCGCTGGAAGTGGTGCCCCCCCCAGATACTGAGGGGCAGACGGAGTCCGAGGACTCCGTGCGGGATTCACCCGCCTGGGGACTTTTACTCATGTTTTCCAAATCCATTAGTGTATTTCCTTTTTGAAGGGGTGAGGTCCTCTCCCTCCTCTGCGCTTGGGACTGGGTATTGTTCCCCCCCAGCCACACATCCCCTAGGCACGCTAGACCGTAGGATTGGGGGTGAGTAACTGCTTGTAAGTGTGGTGTGGTATTTGCATGTTAAGTGTAACTGTTGTGTGCTGTAGAGTGACCAACTGTTATTTTGTTTGTGTATAGCGAATGAAGAGTGTATCTGAATCTGTGTGTGTACACTTTTGTAAAGAGTGTGTACCCCCAAACTCTCCCAAATTGGGAGGGCAAGGGAGCGAGGACAGGGAAGGATATAAGGATTTTGGGGAAAGGTGGGAAAGTGGAGAGCGCCCGGAGCTTTCAGTTACGTCTGTTTCTGAAGGAAACAGACCAATAGCAGGCGGCAACCTCTAGCAGGATAGTGCTCCGGACTTGCCTTGGGGATCTACGCGACCTGCGCTACTCCCAAGACCAACGCCAAATTGCTCACTCGGAAAAAGTGAGCAAAGTAGGTGATGAGCTAGCACCCTTACTAGGACCCCTTGCGGGCGCCCCTAGGGGGTTCTAGCTCATCCCCCGCCCAATAGCATAGAAAACCTAACCTAACAATAAAACAGTAAAATAAAATATTGAGCTACTTTTATAATTAATTTGGTAACCAACAGTTGTAAAAACTGTTGGCGTATAAGTCGGTAAAAGACACTCAAGTCGTAAATTAGAATGAATAAGATAATAAATCAATAAAATATCACAATTTTGAGTGCCCAAAAAGACACTCAAGTCATAAAAGAGAAAAGAATAAAATGATCACAATTTTGAGTGCCCAATAAGACACTCAGGTCATAAAAGCTAATTAAAAAATAAAAAAAAATGATTCCAAATAGTCAATAATTATTGCTAAAATGAGGGCCCAATAAGGCCCTGGTCCTTAAATCTAGCGCCTTAAATTGGCGAGGTCATCAAATAATTAATCAATTTAAAAAAAATATAAAATAATAAAATAAAAATAATAATAATTAATTATAATAATTATTATTTATGGTTACAATTCTAGGTGTAGGATTCATCAGTATACATGGGAACGGAAAAATGAGCGAAGCATGATAGATCTGTTTCTAATAGATCAGCGACTTGGGACACAGGTGATGGACACCAGGGTGTATAGGGGAGCTGACCTGGGAACGGACCACTTCCTAGTTATAACTAGGATAAAGGGTCTGTTCGCGGGCTGGCGATCCCGCGCTGGGGGTCCCTGTTCTGCAGTCGCAGACCGCATCAAAAGCTGGAGGCTTCAAGGTGCGGCTATTAGAGACAGATATCAAGAAAGGGTATCTGAACAGCTAGCCTGTCCACCGAAAGATGTGTTTGAGAGTGTCGATGTTTGTTGGCAGTTCCTTAAGTCCAGCATATTATGCGCCGCGAAAGAGGTTTGTGGCATTTCGAAAGGGCGGACAACCAAAAATGGCGATGGTTGGTGGGATGATGATGTGAAAGAAGAAGTTAAAAAGAAGAAGGATGCAAGGCAAGACATTTTGGCTATGTCCAGCTCAAGTGAGAGTATGAAAGAAAAGATGAAAGAAAAATACCGCCTGCAAAAAAATCGTACGAAAGAGATAATAGCTCAGAAGCGTGAGAAGTTCCAAATGACTGTAGACGAAAAACTGTCACAGAATTTCAAGGACAATGCAAAATTTTTTTGGAGGGAAGTTAAGAAGTCCAGAAATTGTGTTACAGCTAGTAGTAGGATGAATGTGATTTTCTCGAAGGACAATAACATACTGACTGATAAAACAGACGTCCTCAGGCGATGGAGTGAATTTTACAAAGATATGTATGATGATGATGCCGCTGATCTACTCATAGAGCTGCCTCCAACAGAATCTGTCGAGGATCCTATAGCGGATAAAATAAGTATGGGAGAGATTGTAAGTGCGATAAGAAGTCTGAAATGTGGAAAAGCTGCGGGAATAGGTGGGATTACGGCTGAGATGATCAAGTACGGTGGACCAGCGGTCTGGGACGTCATCTATTTGCTATGCAATCTTTGCTGGGAAAAGGGTGATGTTCCGGACGACTGGAGGCGAGCAGTCATCGTGCCTTTCTATAAAGGAAAGGGATACCGTTGGACTACGCTCTGCTGAAACCATTAAACGTCAACAGCTGTAAAAGTGTACACGAAGATCCTGACGATAAGAATGCAAGAGCGATCCGAAAGGTTTCTCTGGGAATCCCAAGGTGGACTTAGACCAGGAAGAGGATGTATGGATCAAACCTTCTCGCTTCGCGGAATCGCGGAAAAGTTTTTGGATATTAACCAAAGGGTTTTCTGCGCTTTCGTCGACTTGGAGAAGGCATTTGATAGAATCGTACGAAAGGAACTCTGGGACGTGTTGCCTGGATATGGAGTGAGCAGTTCCCTACTGCATGCCGTGAAATCAGTCTATAGTGATAGCGAGGCGTGCGTTAGGGTTAACGGTGAGATGTCACCCTGGTTTGATGTGAAGTCGGGGGTCAAACAAGGGTGTATCATGTCTGCCTGGCTGTTCATTATATATCTAGATAACTGTCTGAGAGCACTAAGAACGAACGGATGTGGAGTGAAAATGGGAAACTTAGTGGTCAACTGCCTACTATACCCCGATGACGCGGTTTTACTGGCGTCATCAGAGGGCGAACTGCAGTCACTAGTTACCATAATGAAAGTAGAAGGCGAAAAGAAGGGGCTGCGCCTAAACGCTGGCAAGTCTAAGGTTCTGGTATTCGAAAGAGATGAACAAGTGACCGAGTGTGCTATATCGGTAAATGGGCAAATTCTAGAGCAAGTGAATGAATTTGTATATCTTGGAAACATGTTCACACGAGATGGAAAGTATGAAAAAGATATTGAAAGAAGGATAACTGCCGGAAATAAGGTGAATGGAGCCATGTCGGCGTTGATGGGCAGTAAAAGTCTGAGCAAGAATGCTCGAGTTGCTGTCCACAACGCGATATTGGTACCTACCTTATTGTATGGCAGCGAATCCTGGGTATGTCAGAGGAAGTATGAAAATAGCTTGAATGCAGTCGAGATGCGATCTCTTCGAAAATGTGCGGCGTAACGATATTAGATCGAATCCGCAATGAAGAGATTCGCAAATCAACTGGCGTGAATGAGGGCGTGATTGTAAAGATCTTCATCTTCAAAGGCATGTTACGTTGGTTTGGACACATAGAAAGGATGAGTGAAGAAAGATTGACGAAACAGATATACAAAGCAAAAGTGTGTGCAAGAAGAGGCAGAGGAAGGCCACATTCCAACTACCTGGATCAAATAGATCGGACTCTGAAGGACGGGAACGTTAAGAGTACTCGAAACCGACTTCGGGACTTGGCGTGATGATATGTATGTATGTATGTATAAGCCTCGCGAGTAAACAACCGTTAATTTTCGAGCAAAATGCTACGTTTTTCACGTGAACGAACGTTAGGGACGCCTCCACTTCAATCTGAAGTTGAGGGTAGCCGTAAGAACGATCTCTTGCGAAACGAGGGGCAGCGTTCGCGGCGTGATAGATCGCGATCGCATTCGCGTCGTCAAAGGACTCGTTCCCGTTCGCGCCGTGTTAGATCCCGCTCACGGTGCGACAGAACTCGTTCACGCCTTCACTCTCGTTCCCGTAACAATTATCGTTTGCCCGAAAGGTCAAGGTCCCGTTCAGTTACTTTACGTCGTCATTCAAGTAAACTTCGGTCCTACCCGCAAGACAACTCGGTTAAGGACGCTTTAGGTTCGATCATGTCTCGATTAATAGCTATTGAGCAAAGCACGGCTAGTGGTTCGCGAGTGCCGTCATCGTCCGTTCATTGTAGCACACCCCCGCTTGATAACATAGTGCTTCCGCGACTCAAGCGCTAGTTGAAGCGTTAGGTACGTTAACAAAATCTAAGACCAGTAACTATTATGTGTCAAATTTTCAGCTGTCAGCTGTTAATGTTGTAGTTAATAGTTGTAGCTGTTAATAACTTTGAGTTGTGGTGCAATGAAGTGGGGGAGAGCTATACGGGCGAACCATTGGGACGATTACTAGATTTCTCGTGTGGCTAATTGCCTTAGGGGTGACGCCAAAACATGGTTAAACGAGTGGAAGACTAACGAACGCTCGCGGTCCAATTTTGTTAAAGAATTTAAATCCCTGTGTACGCAAGGAGTGGTTTACGCGCAGATTCTTCGCGAGGTTATAAATTCAACGTCAGAAAAGTTTTCGTCCTACGCTGAATACGCGCGCCGTTCACTATTGCGTTTACGCATGATTAAAGGGCTAAGCGAAGAGCTTTTATTTATTTATTTTATTTATTTATTTTACTGTAGTTAAAACGGTATACACCAATCACATTAACTAAAGGACTATGTAATTAACAATACATAACAAATAACTTATCTAGGATCCTAACATGCTTCGCGCTCACAAAACTTCATGCATTCCGACATTACTTTCATCCATTCATCCGCAAACAGATCGCACTCAGGATTGTGATTTAAGAGAGCGTTGAGCGCGGTGAGGACTCGCGGAATGGGAGATGCGTGAGAGCGGTACATCAAATAAATTGTGTTTCCGCCCCCGAAGGTAATTATCGGGCACGAAAAAACGACGAATCTCGTTGTTCAGGTTTGGGGCGTCTATTAGCCCACGAAATACCTTACAAGCCGTAACAATGTGGACATACGCTCTTCGAACCTCCAACGAGTTGTAACCAAGACACCCCATCAGGAACTTAGTGGGGTACAGGGTATGGGTAGTATCCGTAATAGCGTTTGTACATGTATCGCAGAAATGCCTTCTGAACCTTCTCCAGTGCAAGAGTGTAGGTCACTTCGTGCGTATTCCAAACGCAAGCACTGGTTTCTAACTTAGTTCGAACAAGGGCACTGTATAATAAGCGAACCACATGAAGGTTGTGAAAATCTCTTGTATTCCGTAATACAAATCCCAGTTGCCTAAATGGTTCCTTAGCAAGTGCAATTATATGCTCATGGAATGTTAACTTCCGATTGAAAGTAACACCTAGATCCTTCATCGTATTAACCCTGGCAATGGGATTAGTACTCAACTTATATTCGAATATCATGGGATATTTCTTACGATAGATGGACATTGTAAAACACTTCACGGGATTAAACTCCAATTTATTAACAATACTCCATTCCAAGATCGAATTGACATCACACAGTCAGCTTCTGATCTTATTTCTGCAAAAAGCTTAAGGTCTTCTGCATAGAGCAGCATGCTTGCATGGCTTAATACTGTTGGTATATCGTTTATCATTAACAGAAATAACAGAGGCCCAAGAATGGATCCCTGACTTACTCCGGAACGCGTGTGATAGGGCCGGGATTCGAATGGGCCAAGCTTGACAAACTGCTGGCGGTCGCGCAAATAATCTGCAAGTAAATGAAGGAGTCTCGGCACAAAGCCCATGGCAGCAAGTTTTTCAAGCAATATGTCATTGTTGACCCTATCAAACGCCTTCCGAAAGTCGAAACACAAAACGTCCACCTGGGACCCTTTATCGAGTCGAGAAGATATGAAATCAACAAGGGACAGCAAATTTGTGTTAACTGACTTTTTTGTTGTAAAGCCATGCTGCTCCATACACAAGTATGCACTTATTTATGAGTAAATATGTTTTTTTTCCTCTGTGGCAACACTAGCGATCAGCTGTGCTAAATTTAACTCCCCAATATTTATTAAGTTTTTATTGTATAACTCTAATTAAACTAATGACTAACTGTTTACGCTTTTGTTACACTTAGGTATGTAAATAATATTGATTTAAGTGTATATTTTGTGCTAATAGTTGAATTTTAGTTATGTAAAATTTGACAGTTAAACGAAAGCCGGTAGCAACAGTTTTTAAAACTTGTGAATCATTGTCATCGCTTTCAGGTAAGCTTTATCTCTTACATTTAGATTTACAAGTGCTTGAATACATTCCGAGGTTTTTTTGGATCTAAATACTTAACTCGGCTCGATAGTTGTACACACAATCTTTCCTCTTCGTCTATTTTCATACCCTCAAAAACAATAATTACAATGATGACCAGAAGGGCTAATGCACGTCAGGAGGAGAATAAACTCCAACTGACGCTGATAGAATTAAAGAAGAGTAAAGACTTGTGTGACCAACTCCTACGGGAAAGAGATGATAATGAGAAGGAAGTAATAAGTATTTTAGACTGTAACAGAAAACTTAAAAGTGAATTCGCAGAGCTGCATACCAGCTATGTAGATGCCATATCACAAAGGGATCAGCTTCAGGAAATAGTGAATGGGTTTGGCCAGTGCGGAGAGGAGTTCGAGAACACTTTGAGGCACATCACCGAGCTAGAACACAAGCTTGGTGACGCAAACAATACAATAGCCTCCCTGGAACTATCACACCAGCTCCACCAAGACACAAGGACACAGACACTGTACCATGAGCTGATTCCTAGTAGAATACCCACATCTAAAAATAAATTGAAAAAATACATTAAAGTAAATAGATTAATTCAGAAAACAAAGAATCTTTTGAAAACTAATTACAAAGCTTTTGCATTTTGCAAAAAGCATAATAACATTTTCCATAAGTTAAATTTGACAAAACAACAATTAGAAAATAATCAATTAAAATATGAAGCTGACATTCAGCAACTTGAATCTAAGGTCACTGCGCTTACTGCATCGCTGCAGCAAGTAACTATGAAATATAACAGCTCTCGTGTTGAAATTCAGGAGCACATACTTGCACTAAGTGAGGTGGTTGATATGTCAAAATATAACTATGACCACTTCACTTCTTTGTCAAATAAATGTAACTGTGGGTCTGATGTACAACCATCTCATGTGCCTCATGTGCTCCCGTCTGAGCCAATGCTGAATGACAGCTCCACTAAACTTATTACTTCCAAAAACAGGCAAACACAAAATATACTACTGTATAGTGATGAGTTGGGGAAGGATATGGGGTTGCTATGGGGTTGCGGGCGGGGGATGAGCTAGAACCCCCTAGGGGCGCCCGCAAGGGGTCCTAG
The DNA here is from genome assembly GCA_016069955.1 of Drepana arcuata. Taxonomy (NCBI): domain Eukaryota; kingdom Metazoa; phylum Arthropoda; class Insecta; order Lepidoptera; family Drepanidae; genus Drepana; species Drepana arcuata. Next base: position 3,014 of record JACCPG010009634.1, on the reverse strand, counting down.
TAAGGGTGCTAGCTCATCACCTACTTTGTTCACTTTTTCCGAGTGAGCAATTTGGCGTTGGTCTTGGGAGTAGCGCAGGTCACGTAGATCCCCAAGGCAAGTCCGGTGCACTATCCTGCTAGAGGTTGCCGCCTGCTATTGGTCTGGTTCCTTCAGAAACAGACGTAACTGAAAGCTCCGGGCGCTCTCCACTTTCCCACCTTTCCCCAAAATCCTTATATCCTTCCCTGTCCTCGCTCCGTTGCCCTCCCAGTCTGGGAGAGTTTGGGGGTACACACTTTTCACAAAAGTGCACACACACAGACTCAGATACACTCTTCATTCGCTATACACAAACAAAATAACAGTTGGTCACTCTACAGCACACAACAGATACACTCAACATGCAAATACCACACCACACTTACAAGCAGTTACTCACCCCCAATCCTACGGTCTAGCGTGCCTATGGGATGTATGGCTGGGGGGGAACAATACCCAGTCCCAAGCGCAGAGGAGGGAGAGGGGACCTCACCCCTTCAAAAAGGAAAAATCGCAAAAATGGAACTGGAAAACGAAGTAAATAGTCCCCAGGCGGGTGAATCCCGCACGGAGTCCTCGGACTCCGTCTGCCCCTCAGTATCTGGGGGGGGCACCAATTCCAACGGAGGCCAGGCGATCCCTGGCCCCCGAGAACGACGACCATCAGCAAGCACAAAGGACACACCGACGACATCTGGCGAATTGGATTCGACGATAGGGGCGCGCGCACCGCAGGGGTGCGGCGTCGGAGAAGGGAGGGAGCTGCGCGTGCGACTCACGCGCACTTCAATAATAACACAGGCGAGCACACCGGACCTCGACTTCAGTGAGGAAGAAGAGGAAGAGTACACGGAGGAGACCGACAACGGCAGTCGTTCGTCCAGCCCGTCCTCAGGAGAGGAGCTCCTTGAGATGCTGGACGAGCTGGTGCCGATGTCACCACGGAGGAAGAAGGGCACCAAGGCTGCGGCAACGCGGGACCAACGGAGCTCTTCGCTACCGCAGCGAGATGTGTTTGGGCGCTTTCTGCCGCGCGGCACAACGGCACCTACTCCGGCACCGAAGAAAGGTGGCAAGCGACCCTCGGAGTCATCGCCACCCGAGGGAAGCCCAAGACCAAAGGGGGCCGGCTAGAGGAGGCTGTGCGCCGTGCTGAGGAGGCCCGCAAAAGCCAGCCTGAGTTGGCAGAAGCTATGAGGCTGCGGCAGCCGTCGACGGCGGCTCTCAGTAGTCGGGTCCAGCAGGATGCTGACCTGATTGCTGAGGTGGTCGCCAAGTCGACTAACCTGAAGGGCACATGTCACCGTGCCCTGAAGGAAGCTGCGGCCTCCATCAAAGAGGCGGCCAAGATCATGGGGGAGAACGTCTCGACGGACGAAACGAAGAAGCTGCACGCGGAGAACAGGACCCTGCGTGCAGAGCTTGACCACCTCCGTCGGGAGATGATTGACATGCGGTCGGAGCTGCTACAGGCGAGGGCGAGGCAGCCGCCGCCCCCATCCCCTCCTGCCGTCACAGCACCACCACCACCGCCGCCTCTCAATGAGGCAGCTATACTGCAGGCCATAGAGAAGCGGTTTGAGGCCCTGGAGAGGCGCATCTGGCCTCCCGCTGCTGTTGCCGAGACAGTCGCCTCGCAGCACACCAGAGGGGGACCTTCCGCGCCTCCTTCATTGGCCCAGGGCCGTGGCCAAGAAGACGCCCAAAAGAAGAAGGCGAAGAAGAAGAAGGGCGGCAGTCGGGCCGTCCCGGTCGCGGACCTGCCGGCCGTGACACCGGGCGGCCCCCAGGAGTCTGCATCGAATGCGCCGCCAACGTGGGCTCAAGTGGCGGCAAAAAAGAAAAAGAGGAAGAAGCCGAAAGCAAAGAAGGGGAAGAGTAAGCCCTCTGCGGCCAATTTGAAGGTGCCTCAAACGGCTGCAGTTATGGTAACACTGCAGCCGGAAGCTAAGGAGAGAGGGGCCACCTACGCCTCAATCGTCGCAGAGGCAAAGACGAAGATCGACCTTGGGGCCCTGAACATCCACGCCCTGCGTTTCCGGCTGGCAGCGACAGGTGCCCGAATTTGGGAGCTGCCGGGGGCCGGCTGTGAGGAGAAGGCCGAGGCACTGGCCGAGCGGATGCGGCAGGAGTTTGGTCCCCGGTTGCGCATCTCAACGCCCACTAAGTGTGCGGAGCTGCGCATCACGGGCCTGGACGACTCGTCGTCGGCCGCAGAGGTGGCCGCTGCGATAGCCCGGGCTACGAACTGCCCGGAGGCAGCCATAAGGGTGGGCGAGATACGTTTCGCCAGGGGTCGAGGGGCGGTGTGGGTGCGTTGCCCCATCGCCGCAGCCAAGACCCTGGCGGAGAAGGGCCAGGTGACGGTGGGCTGGGTGAGTGCGAAGGCTGTTCTTTTGCAGCCCAAGCCGGCCCGGTGCTACCGTTGCCTCAGGACTGGGCACATGGCACCGCAGTGCACGTCGGAGGTGGACCGCAGCGCTCTGTGCTTCCGGTGTTCACAGCCGGGGCACAGGGCGGGGCAGTGTACCGCCGCGCCGCACTGTGGTGTCTGTGCGGAGGGGAAGCGGCCAGCTGACCACGCGGTCGGCAACAAGGCCTGCAAGCCCGGGCCGCGGCCCAAGAAAGGGCCGCAGGGGGCGGGCTGAGCTTGCTCATGCCTGCCCCCACAAGAGGGCAGCGGTGACGGGACGGGGGTCCCGTTGCTGCATAATGCCCTCCAGGTGAGGGGTGCGTCGAGTGTTCACGCACCCCACCTTCGGTGGAGTCACCACCGCGCAGCGGCCACAGGCCAATCGCTGGGGGGGTCGCAATGCATGCAAACGCGATCTCGAGGCCCCCCATCCTAAGGCGATGAGAAGACACTCCGTGGGTTTTTAGTCAGTAGGAGTCTGACACTCCCCGCCGCTGTCCCCCGACGGCGGCGGAAGTCCAATGCAGGATTTTCCCACGATTAAAAAAAAAAAAAAAAAAAAAGGTTAGGTTAGGTTAGG
>JACCPG010009633.1:0-16067 GCA_016069955.1 Drepana arcuata | reverse complement strand
ATCCAGCTCGAAGGACCAACATCATAAAAACATAAAAACTAAAAAAAAACTTTATAAATAATTGCAATCGTTTTCGAAGAGGGTTAATTACCTGTCGTAAATTTAAGTTTAAGCTGACTTTCAAATTCCTGATCCTAATTTTGTTAGGGAGTGCTCCAGAGAGTTATCCAGAGCTCGTTATATTAATTATACGTAAGTTCGTGCTAAAATAGCCGCATCAACATAGTTTGGCAAAAACATAGATTAAGCAGTTAACAAGCCAGCCCACAGGTGGACTTGTGTACCTGTAATACTTAAACTTGCGGCCTATGAATTATGTATGAATTTTGATAACACTTAAGTTATAGGCTTAAGCGTTTTAAGAAAACTGTGGAAAAAACCAACTCGAGATGTTTATATGCTCCTCGTAAGTCGTTCAAGTTTCCAAAATTCCATGAAACGTCTATCACGTCAAATCCGAGTACCTGCGAGAAAGTCTGATCATTATCGACAAGATGCAAGCCAGTACGTCGCAATCATTCGGACATGAGAAGAAAAGGCGTTCCGATTATATGACCACTATATTATATTATTATTATTTATATTATGTTGTTATTACCTTTTTAGATCCTGTGAGAGATAAAACAAAACGGAGGTCCTGGAAAGAAACATGGTGTCGAAATCGGAGTGAGAGGAGAAAAACAACTGAGAAGTATAGGACTAACCGTCATATTCACATTGTGCATATACAGGTCTGATGAGAGCAACTCTGAAATGATTTAATCTAGCAGTACCATGATCCCATGATAATAAAATTTTAGAGAAAGATTAAAAATAATAACCAAGACTGTCTACATATAATCACGCCCAGACCCTCACCAGGTAGGCAGAGGGAGGAAACCACCAGCTCCCTTTACATTTCTGTCGCATGATTCACGAGTTAACTGGAGACTTTTCGCTTCATTCAGATTCATTAGTATGTTCATTCATACTCACCGGATTCTTCGTCTAAAAATATAGATTATTGTACGCAAGAGACATTATGTGACCCAATTAATTCAATTATGGATTTAAAGCGCTTTGGTCGCTGCATCTTGTAATAGAGACCGTATCTCAATGAGTGAGGGACTAATTTGCATGTTATTACAGCTTAACCCGCATGGTTCCCGTGCGGGAAGATTTCCACTTGTCGAAACAGAATTTTTACTTTATCCGTTATCCGAGCGTATGGCTAGGAAATACGTCAGATGTTTGAAGGATGCATTTCGTATATTTGTTCGTGTATACATTATTGGAAGTATGTGTCACGTTTTCGTTTACTTTTAAAGTGAGGAAAGAAAACTATGCGATGCTTTACCAAAAGACCAGTTGGGATTATAGTTTAGATGTCTATCTATATTATTCGCGATTATATTATTTGTAAGCCGTATTTATAAGTCGTGGTGGCCGAGTGGGAAAGTGGGTGTGTGGGTATTACCTATACACCTCTGCCTACCCCTTCGGGGACCCTTGTGGGAAGGCGAGAGGATATTATTTATTTATAGAAAATATGATAAGATTTATATTACGGAAATTAGTACAATAAAATTAAGATAAAGATAAAAATGTATTCCACTTCCAATAAAACGTTTGCATAAACATCTAGTGTAATTGAAACTAACTTAACATTAGTTCCATTACTGAACCCAATGCTATGGTCCCACGAAAACTTGGCGGTTTTATCACGATTCTAAACCACCAATAATTCTTTTATACGACTTACGCGTCTTAAAAACCCGTGGCAAACGGTCGGTGGTTCGACCAGTGTATCCATTACCATATTTTCACATCGATATAGTACAGCTATGAAATCGACCTTTCCGGTGGTGAATGAAACGCTTTTTGTCGACATGAAAACGTTCAAGCAATGAGCTTTTTTAAGGCATTATTGCATTAGAAAGGGTATAAAAGCTCAAAAGGCCTTATTTTAATGAAGGTACTTAAAAAGGTAAAGTATAATAGGGTTGAAGAAAACAAGAAAGCAATTACGATTTTTGTTGGAGCCGTAGTGGCTGAGTGATAATAGTAGTCGAGTGAATCGCTTAGAATGAAAGCATGTCGAATTTGAAGCGATGGTCTCACTATTTGTTCTGCTAGCAGCAAAATTCAGTGAAAAAGTTTTACTGCAACTTTTAAGCAAAAGTGTGCGCAAGAAGAGGCAGAGGAAGGCCATGTTCCAACTAACTGGATCAAATCGATCGGACGCTCAAGGACGGGAACGTTAAGAGAACTCGAAACCGACGAGTATGTATGAAGAGACTGATGAATGTGGACGAAGCGAAAGAGGTATGTAAGTCTAGAGAGAACTGGCGCTCTATATTCTCTGCCTACCCCGTTAGGGACATGGCGTGATGATATGTATATGTATGTAAGTTTTACTGCACACCCTTCTTCATCTGCCTACCCTTCAGGGCTCTTTGGGTAAGGCGTGAAATACATCTTTATGCAAATTTTGAAATTTATTATATTTTTATGAAGAGCTTTATGTCCAAGCTAACACACAATTGTGTAACCATAAAAATATTTGAAAGCAAATGAAAAAAAAAATCTTCTTCAACATTACCTTTAGCTACATTTATTAGAATGACGGTTGACATATTTATAACAATAATCTCTCAATAGCAGGTCTTCAAAGCAAAGGCCCTAAGTAGGAAAACCCCTGAAGCTATTATCTAAAAAGGAAATACACCAGAATATGAATCTTGAACCCTATTTCAATACAAATAGTGGCTAGTATAAAAAAAACTCATGACCTTAAGTTTTTTTCTATCACTAAGGTAGGAAAGTAGCATGCGATTCACCCTATATTAAGCGGATACCATCGCCTTGCGTTTGCGACACCAGAGCGCAGTAATATTATCTCTATACGGTATACCATGATATTGTTATTGCGTTGCCGACCCTGCAAATAATTAGAAGTCTTAAACTCCTTACTGAACAAGAAGTTTTTATATAAATTATCTGCATCTCAGTACTGTACCTACCGGCTGCAGTAGCGTAGGTCTCAATTCTGTCTCTTAGTTAGGCTGTAAGCATCTCCTTTAGGATACTCAGAGCAAACAATGGAACAAGGTATGGTATCAGTGAAGAGATAACGCGGACGCAAATACGCTATACTTAAAAGTTTAATTGTGAATTTTATGAGAGCTAAAACACAACGGATCCAATGTTCTAAATGAGCGCAGTTCCAATACTTTTGCTGACACAGAAAATCGCAGGCAAACTACGCTGGATTCTGGTAGTTTTATGTTCCTGCGGTGAGTTTAGAATGAAAGTTCCACAAATTATGGATGGGTTAGCAGAAATGGAACTCGTTCGTTATACAGCTAGCACGCCTATCAGGAGAGCCTTGGGACATCAACGCCATTGGCGTTGATGTCTATGTTTTTGGAGTAACGACAATCAACGGCTCGTATAAATCCATTGAACAGAAAACTCTGTAAGAAAAGCAATCTACACGCCTTCCCACAAGGGTCTCTGATGGGGTAGGCAGAGGTGCATAATTAGTACCCATACACCCACTTTCCGCCAAAGATATCTTTTAGGTGCCAACGTGACAGATGGCGAGTCCATCGCCGCTATTCAAGCACGACTATACACACGCGCGAACGCTTATAACATTAGGGTAACACTGCCAACCCTGCAGAAATGTATCACACCCTTCTTGTAGAACCTCGTGCTGTACACTCTAGGGAAAACCTCTACGGGGAACATTCCACAACTCTATATCCTTAAATAATTATCTTCTGAATGTCTGCAGTTCTCTTGTTGTTTTCCTTTTTCGATGTCTAAATATTTAATATATTTTGTATTGATGTTATATCTCCCTGTGCTGCCTTTCATTCAGCTATTACTTAGACCAACGTAGTTTAAAGTTCCCGACAGTGCACCGGTCACAGCGCAGGCATGTTTAATTTGGTCCGGCTTTAGATTTAAGCAATCGGTCTGCAACTTGGCCTTTGTATACACTCCAACATCATTAAATACCAAACTTGCGCACACCTTGACTTACAGTTTGTACTGTGATTGCTCGGATTTAGTTTGTAATATGATGTAGATTATTATCAAATTTAAGAGCTGTGCTCTTAAATTCGGCGTCTCTGATGCAATACCTCCCATTTACTTCAGCCCAGTGCATCTTTGACCTCCGTATACGTCACAAATTATCTTTTTTGTGACTGATGTTAATATTGGTCTGCCTCGTCCTAACTTCCCATCTCTCTTACATAAATACATATCACTACGACGATCCTTAACTGGGAAGGCAGAGAGAGTAGGGCGCCAGTTCTCTAGTTCTGGACTCACATACCTCTTTCGCTTCGCCAGCCATTCATTAGTCCTGTTCTGTTTAAATTGATAATATTAGTAATAGATAACTCAAAATTACTGTTTTTATATTGAAAGCTCACAAACAAGCGTCACTCCTTGACAGGTAATTTATCTGCCAGAAAATGTTCTGTCAAAATTCGTTTAGCAATTTTGGAGAATAACCAGAATAAACAGACAGACAAATAGATTGACAAAAAATTAAAACAATTGTGTATTTGTTATCACTACCGTATGTACTTTCCTATGCACTATGACGATGATAATAAGATGATGAAGATGCTAACTTTTATCTTGATATTCCAAACAGACAATTCAATTTCCTTTATTAGTATGTATACATGCAGTGACGTCGTCACCTGCAAATTGTAGGTTCGAAACTCGCTGGTCTGTACCTACCAGATGTACTGAACTAAGTACAGTAATTTGTCATACCACGAGCTTTGGGGTAAACGAAACTTATACCTTTGTATTGATGTGAGAAAATAAATTATGATTCCAGCATTTCTTTCCATAAATTCGTAGATTGGTAGATTGTTAATGTTTTTTTTCTGGAATATAACATATCCTATTTGTATCTGTGACCTCTGCATCTGTGAATATAAATATGATCCAAATTTTCATTCAATCAATCAAACAAACAAAAACACAAGCTTTGCTTAAATTGGGGCTAGGTCAATTTATGTGGAATTGTCCCAAAGTATTTATCAAAAGAGAATTGAATAATAAGTTAGTAATAATAAGAGAATAGTATAAAGTTCGCATATATATATATATTGTACGGATTATGGTTGGGACGAAACAAAATCTTTTTTTAAACGACAATATTTATTTCTTTCTCTGTAATGCTCAAAATTTTTTGTTTCACTGTATTACTTGAGATGTGATAAATCATTACAATGTTTAATGTTCAAGTCTTAATAAGTATGTTTATGCTTACAGCCTTCACGCTAGCACGTTCCAGAGAACTTTGTTCCTTGGACCGGAAAAGAGTGTTAAGAAAGTTAGAGTAAGCTCTTGAAAAGCAACCACTAGTTCCGATTAGGTGTCTACTTAGTCAAAGTTACTCGCTGTGTGAAGTAAGAAGTTTCTATTGCACCTCAAATGTAAAAGACGGGCCGCGAATATATCAACATTAGTTGTGACATAGAATTTCACCAATCAATCGAATATTTTTATTACGCATAGGCCTAGGTGGGCACTTATAAAACGTCGAAATGGTGCACGGTTCGGGTTGGTCGTTTCTATGGAAAAAAACCGGCAAGAAACTCCATGGTTACATGTTCTCTTTTCACTATCTTATCTATCTTTCACTAGGATTAGTCACACCACGAGCTTTACGGTGAAGGAAAACATCAAGGGGAAACCTGCATACGTCTGAGAAGAAATTACTTATAGTCGTGCTTGAGTAACGGCGATGGACTCACCATCTGTCACGTTGGCACGTAATATATCTCTGGTGGAAAGTGGGTGTGTGGGTACTACCTATACACCTCTGCCTGCCCCATCGGAGACCCTTGTGGGAGGGCGTGAGAATTTATGCTACTACTCAAGGGGGGATTATTTAAAGAGGAAGAAACCGTGTAGGTAACTTACGTTACATAATTGGATTATCGTTCTATCCATGCGATGTCATATAATAATATATCCTCACGCCTTCCTACAAGGGTACCCGAAGGGGTAGGCAGAGGTGTATAGGTATACTACCCACACACCCACTTTCCGCCAGAGGTATATTAGGTGCCAACGTGACAGATGGCGAGTCCATCGCCGTTAATCAAGCACGACTATACATACGCCTTTTGAATTTCTTCTCAGACGTATGCAGGTTTCCTCACGATGTTTTCCTTCACCGTAATGCTCATGGTGTGACTAATCACTGTACTTAAGTTTAGAAAAACTCATTGGTACAGTCGGGATTCGTCGGGAGTCGGAAGTCGGGACTTGCGACCTTTGCGTCGCAGGCAACTGCTCGAACCACTCGGCCACCACGGCTCATGCCACAAATTAATGTGGCATGCGATGTTATGCCACAAATTAATATTGAAATTGACCTTCTGTTAAACCTAGCTAGCATCCTTTGGGACTGGAAAGTTCACCATGTGTACCCGATTAGTTAAAAGCATTTGAAATTGTAATATAACTCTGAGATAAATCTTCTTAGGACGAGGACAACTACGTTATACTAGTCCTAGTCCTAGTCCTCTCCTTAGGACTAGGATATCAAAATCGGAGTGTCCTTAAGATAGCAAAATATAGTTGAGTATCCTTCAAATATGACGAATAAGGAAGTTTTAAAATGTGTCACTCTAGAACGGCAGAGCGGAATTGGATTACATTTTGCTCAGATATAGATTATCAGATAGATTTACACATAGTATATCTTTTAGTATTTCTTTAAAACCCGTGACATATAATTGGTCCCGTAGCACCTATTTAAACATAGAATTATGCTACCATCTTTTCCAACAAAAAAACCTGTCAAGAGAAGAACCGGCGAAATAAGCTCGGTTTTTGTTTCACTCAATATTGTGTCTTTTCTTACACAAGGTTAGAAGGTTACCATGCATGGTTATCATAATTACGCAAGCACCGCGACCTTTACCATAGGTATATAGACTCAAAATATTATTTATTATATTATGTCAGAGAGGCGTGGTGGCCGAGTGATTCGAGTAGTTGCCTTCGACACAAAGATCGCAAGTCCGAATCCAGATTGTACCAATGAGTTTTCTGAACTTTCAGTGATTAGTCACACCACGAGCTTTACGGTGAAGAAAATCCTGCTTACGTCTGAGAAGCAATTCAAAGGTGTATGTATAGTCGTGCTTGACTAACGGTTATTGACTCTCCACGTTGGCACCTAAAGTATATCTTAGGCGGAAAGTGGGTGTAGTGAGTTTGTGGGTACTAAGTTCATTAATCTCTGCCTACCCCTTAAGGGTAGGATATATATATATATATATATATATTGCAATTGGATAAAATCCAATTAAAATAGAATTCAACATAGTAATTCCCCGAAATAAAAGGTTGATATGGCATTTATATCATTACAAAACTATGTAATTACAAATCACCCAGTCACCTCGTACATCGTAGGTACAAAGTAAATATCGTTAGGCCTGCTGTATAATACGAGGAAACTCGTTATAAAATCGATTACACCATCGCTTAGGACAACTTAATATAGGAAATGAGAGAATGTCTGTTCTACACACGAGATATCCCATTATTGGCGGAATTAACACGTCTTTGAAGAAATATCGCTCCCGGTACGGCTGGCTGAACATCGATATTTTTCGTTTGATCATCGATATGTTTTGTATTTATTGTTGTTCTACCAAGTTATTTAATTGTCAGCTAACATACATACTTTAAAAAAGTTTAATTTAATTTAATGTCTTAAATAGTTGAGCCTTAAATAGAAGATGGATGAAGATCAAGAAGGGCACGTTACGCTGGCTTGGATATATAGAAAGGATGACTAAAGACTCACGAATCAAAGATAATGCGAAAGTGTGTGAAAGAAGAGGCAGAGGGAGACATGTTCCAACTATCTAGTAGAAATCGATCGGACATTAAAAAGTTAGAACGCCAAGAGTATGATATACGTCAATAGTATGTAAGTCTAAAACTATAACTGGCGCTCCTCTGCCTAATAAATGACTCGCCATTCGTTAGTATCACAAAAAGTCGAGAAGGGCATCACCGATTTTTGTATTGTCTCTCTTGCGTGAGTTCCGGGAACTTTTGCTACTTAGCCGGTTAATGGCGAGACCTAGGCCTCCAGCCAGGCACTTAAGTACTAAGCAATACAGCTAAGGGCACCCCCTGTGGGTTAAGAACCTCGGCTAAGGGCGTTGCTGGATCGCGAGCAAGGGAGCTGGGCTGGCCTGGTTATTTTTTTATTTAAATATTAATGGGCGAGAACCTCCAATTATTAGAATGTTTCTGTTTATTTGTATGGATCCGTAGATGGTTTACGATGGGACCCGATAGGTGGCGCTGATTCTAATTCTTTCGTCCATTTGAAGATGGGCGGGACAGCTAGTTTGCTATATAAACGAGTCTCCGGAGCATGATTACCGATGAGCTTACGGTGAGAAATTTTGAACTTAAGTTAAAGGCTACCGTTAATGCCCACTGAGCCTTCCCTACATCTGGAACTGTACGTGACCAGAAACTTGTTCAGCGACTGTCCGACGCCATTCGATTCTCAATTAAACCGATAACGTAACGTATACCTGTCTGTATTACGTTGCTCGACACAATGTGTATTTTATTGTCTAGGTAACATGAGTTGATTTCATTTGCCTGTCCAGAATTCAAAATGTTCCTGAATTAAAAATCACACGTTGCGATTTCAACTGCGGGTAAATGAAACCACTGGAAGGATTTGATGACATTTGGAATTGAGATTGAGCCGTGGTGGCCGAGTGGTTCGAGCAGTTGCCTGCGACGTAAAGGTCGCAAGTTCGATTCCCGACTGTACCAATGAGTTTTTTTAAACTTAAGTACAGTGATTAGTCACACCACGAGCTTTACAGTGAAGGAAATCATCGAGAGGAAACCTGCATACGTCTGAGAAGAAATTCAAAGGCGTATGTATAGTCGTGCTTGAGTAATGGCGATGGACTCGCCATCTGTCACGTTGGCACTTAATATACCTCTGGCGGAAAGTGGGTGTGTGGGTATTACCTATACAAGGCGTGAGGATATAATAATAAAAAAAAAAATGGAGATTACGAAATACATACCAAAATGTATCAACGCGAAGGTTGGGGGATGGAATGGGGGGAGAGGGAGGGAATGTTTGTTCCTCTTTCACGCCAAAGTTACTGAATGCAATTGGATGAAATATAATAGGAACAAAAAAAATGGTCAGAAGATATCAACATATTTATAATGCTCTCCACGTCCTCAATATTTCCCCATTTTTTTGTTTGGCGTAAAGCCCACGAACAATTATGTCCAACTTCGTACTTTACAAGATAATATTATAAAAGATATAAATAAATAATAATAATAATTGTGTTATTTCGGTTACATTGGCAACCACAAAAATAGATAATTTAATTAGCATCACAAATAACAGATAAACTCAACAACAATCACAAATAAAATATTACATCATATATATGTATCAGCCATGATTTATATAAACAGAAAATGTATTACTCCAAAAGAATAAAGATAAATATCCTCACGCCTTCCCACAAGGGTCCCCGAAGGGGTAGGCAGAGGTGTATAGGTAATATCCACACACCCACTTTCCGCCAGAGGTATATTAGGTGCCAACGTGACAGATGGCGAGTCCATCGCCGTTACTCCAGCACGACTATACATACGCCTTTGAATTGCTTCTCAGACTTATGCAGGTTTCCTCTCCATGTTTTCCTTCACCGTTCAGCTCGTGGTGTGACTGATTAGTCACACCACGTACTTACGTTCTGTACTTAAGTTCAGAAAAACTCATTGGTACAGTCGGGATTCGAACTTGCGACCTTTGCGTCGCAGGCAACTGCTCGAACCACTCGGCCACCACGGCTTTCGTACTACTACTTCTACTCCAAAAGAAAATATTATAATAAAGTCTTATTTTACGCGGGGCAAGTCTATTCAAATAAAAGTTATATCTTCTTTTAAATTATATTTATTCTTTATGAATGCCAAAATGATAGATATAAATGTGACCTCAACTTTTAATTCTTAATAAAAGAATTGATCCAATCAAGGAAGCTTTATTCCTTAGTAAGCGTTCTAAGGCTAAAAAAGTATGATTGTACAGGAACTCTTAGAAACTCCCGCGTTATTGTTGTTACGTTCAAAAATCTAATCATTGCGAACGACTTTTTATTTGTACTCTCAGTGTTTGTTCAGTTATCGAGATTTTCTTTGTAAGAAATTGGAAACTCCTTTGTGTTCCATACAACGGATAATCAAATTTGAAAACTCGTCACGGAAAACAAAACAGAGAATGGCAAAGGTATAATTTACATACACAATCAGATGTTTATTGAAATCAATTGTTAATTAAGAAACGACATTTAAGTATGTTAGCTAGCACACCACGAGATTTACATACATATCATCAGTCCCTAATGGGGTAGGTTGAGAGAATCTGGCCAGTCTCTCTAGACTTAGATACGTCTTTCGCTTCGTCCACATTCATCAGTCTCTTCATACATGCTTGTTGGTTTCGAGTGCTTTTGACGTTTCTGTCCTTGAGCGTCCGATCTGTGCCTGTTTATTATCAAAGTATATCAAACGTTTGAGATAGAGCTAGTTAAATATATCATAAGGTAGCCCTTATAACTGATATTTAATAGGCAATCGCCCTTGCGTTAACCCAACCCCTAAAGGGAGTACGTATTAAGTGAACCTTCGACACAGTAAAGCTATAATTTATTGAGGTAATTCCGTCACATTTTGATAATTCCCAATTTTTATAGGAAGAACCGCTATAAAATTTATGCGACAGTTACTCGGAACGTTCCGACCCTTGATCATTTAATTGATACGAGGTCGATACCTCGCGTTATGAGACGACGCATTGAATCGGTTACCTTCGAATTCTTATAATAATAATTATTTATCTATGAACAGATATATAAAGCAAAAGTGTGTGCAACAAGAGGCAGAGGAAGTCGTTCCAACTACCTGGATAAAATCGTTCGGACGCTCAAGGACGGGCACGTCAAGAGTACTCGAAACCGACGAGCATGTATGAAGAGACTGATTAATGAGGACGAAGCGAAAGAGGTATGTAAGAGAGAAGAGAAAATTGGCGCTCTATATTCTCTAACTACCCCATTAGGCACTGGGCGTGATATGTTTGTATTTATCGCTTTAAAGCCCAGTGATTTGAGTAGTATTTAGAACTTGCAATATTTGTGTTTCAGGCGACTGAAACACAAATATTGCAAGTTCTAAACCCTACTGTACCAATGAAATTTCTGAAGTGCGTATACTACAAACTAATATGACTTTCGCTTAGTTTAACGGATAACGAAATACATCACTGTAGAAATTTAATTTAATAGAAAGAACGAAATAAAGTTGAAATTCATTTGCCTTTGCCTTTTGAAGCTGGGACAAAGTTGTCGGTATGTGGTAGTCAGTACAGAGACTAATCTCAGCCAATAAGCACCGTAATAAGACCGAAGTGTTCCGCTCGATTTATGTGAGACACTTCTGTTAGAACTTGCTTATACGTTCCTTCATAGTCTGAGAAGTTTTTAAAGAATGCATACTTTTTCTTTGATTGCAAGGAACGCGTTCGCTAGGCTTTTCTCTCTTTGATATCGTACCGACTAGCTTACCGACGTTTAATCGACAGGTCGATGAACTTTCCTTTTATTTGTAACTAACTGTGCCCCGCGATTTCATCCTCACGCCTTTCCAATAGCGCCCCGAGACATAGGCAGAGGTGTGTAGGTACCTAGTACCCACACTCCCACTTTCCTCCAGCGATATATGTTAATGCAAACGTGATAGATGGATAGTCCATCGATGCTACTCAAGCAGGACTATACATGCGCCTTTGAAGTTCTTCTCAAACATATACAGATTTCCTTTCGATGTTTTCTTTCACCGTAAAGCTCGTGGTGAAAAAACCGGCCAGAATGGCCAGCAGTTGCAAAATACATTTCTTTAAAGAGGACTTCTATTTCTTAACGCGCATCGGGAGTATAGATAGTGCTATCCACGAAGCAAGCCCCACCAAAACTACTAGTCGACGGAGCCGTGGGATGCGGGAAGTATGACTTGACTCTATTAATTGTAGTTTGCGTGTGCACTCACAGGTAAATAGTGTGTTACAAACATTAGTGGAAGGTTGCACACTTACACTATAAACTGTAGGGAAGAATAGTGGGGCGCGTCTTCGTAGATGGCACTATCTATACCAACGACGTACGCAATACGACGTGATAATATGGTTGTATGTATAAAGAAAATACCTGGAATGCGTAGTTATTGGAAATCATTCCTTCACCCGTCACTGGATATGCTTTTAGCAATATTCCCTAACAAAATTCCCTTAATTAATTTGTACCGTAGCCTTATAAATTCCAAACACCCGTACATGTAATGCACAAGCAAAACTTTTTAATGGGCCCTCGTATATTTTCCCGTAACGACAAACATTTCTGTTGATCTATATTGGTACGCGATTTACAACTTTAATGCGATGTTATTTAAAGTTATATTTGTGTTGGAACACACACACATCGCTACGATTAAATTGTTCCATTGAATATGAGATAAAGACGATTAACATGTTTTAGTGTTGTTTTTATCGACTCAGCGATGAATATAGTCGTTTTTTTGTCAGCACTATTGTCGATAGAACGATTTGTTCTTGTAATGGGGATTGATACGGCTCACGTCCGGAGACTTGATTCTTAATAGACGTGACATCCGGGTGCTATGCGGCTACTCGTAGAGAGATAGGCCACAACAAAATCTCTTGTTTCAAATTTGAATTGGTGGATCCTGTTAAAGCGTCTTTTTGAAGTAGCGTTAATTTTCTGAATTTCATATTAAACTGCCGGTGGTAGTTGGATCCATAGTTTATATTGATAGCACAATAATAGCCGTGGTGGCCGAGCGGTTCGAGCAGTTGCCTGCGACGTAAAGGTCGCAAGTTCGAAACCCGACTGTACCAATGTGTTTTTCTGAACTTAAGTACAGTGATTAGTCACACCACGAGCTTTAAGGTGAAGGAAAACATCGAGAGGAAACCTGCATACGTCTGAGAAGAAATTCAAAAGGCGTATGTATAGTCGTGCTTGAGTAACGGCGATGGATCGCATCTGTCACGTTGGCACCTAATGTACCTCTGGCGAAAAGTGGGTGTGTGGGTATTAACCTATACACCTCTGCCTACCCCTTCGGGCACCCTTGTGGGAAGTCGTGAGGATTTACAATAAAATCTTAAGTTGGCAATGGGTTGGTAATATTCTTGGTCGCAGGCTAAGGGTGTATGTATATGTAAGCATGTGCATCTACTTCTTTATTAGGAACCATTTTGTCCCAGTTCTGGGCAAAGGAATCCTTATTTATCTTCTAAGGCTTATACGAACTTAAGTAGAAAAATCTCCGCTTGAAAAATAATATTAATCAATGTTCCAGAATTTATTCCGAACATCGCTTGAAGTTCCAAAACCGATTATAGTTTCGTAATGGGCCCAATATTCGCTTGAATTCGGAAAAAGTCAAAACGCCAAAAACAACCGAACGCTTGTAAGTTCAAACTTTGATGCAATATTTTGTTTTTAGAACACAGCTAGGCAGTTTATCAAACGCTGAATAGTCGCATAAATCAGCTCGTAAGTGCTTTGTTTCGCTGTGAAATGGAGGGTAAGGGGGTGGATTTCATACCCATGTGGGCTCGCTTGCCAATACAAGATATACTGTTGAGAATATTGGACGATTTTTCCGCTTCAGCTTCACTGAGGCTACGTGTAACGCAATTTATTATTTACAAGCATTTTAAATGTTTGCAAACGTTCTTGAGAGTCCGTTGTATTTTTTTGTTTATTTATTAGCTGTGCCAGCGACTCTTTTTTGCGACTCATAATAAATATAAAGTAGCCTCCATTTTACATCAGCTATCTGCTAGAGAAAGTTCCGTGAAAATTGGTCCAGCCGTTTCAGAGATTAGCCGGAACAAATAGACAGTCAGGCAGACAAAAAAAATATTAAGAAAATATTTTGGTACCTATATGTAGTGTTTTTTTATATTACAAACAGACACTCCC
Source organism: Drepana arcuata (assembly GCA_016069955.1). Lineage (NCBI taxonomy): Eukaryota > Metazoa > Arthropoda > Insecta > Lepidoptera > Drepanidae > Drepana > Drepana arcuata. The sequence goes on along the minus strand of JACCPG010009633.1, from coordinate 1,956 downwards.
ATTTTATTCATTTGTATAGATTAAATACAAAATGACCGTGATCAGCAACACAAAGCTTGCAAGTTCAAATCTTGACTAGACTAATGAGTTTTTATGAACCTAATTATAGTGGTTGGTCACACCACGAGCTTTACGGTGAAGGAAAATATTGAGAGGAAACCTGCATACGTCTGAGAAGAAATTCTAAGGCGTATGTATAGCCGTGCTTGAGTAACGGCGATAGACCTGCCATCTGTCACGTTGGCACCTAATATACCTCTGGCGGAAAGTGGGTGTGTGGGTCTTACCTATACACTTATGCCTACCCCTTCGGGGACCCTTGTGGGAAGGCGTGAGGATATATCATTATGTACAATTCAGCACGAAAAAAATCTGACACGTATGTAATGTCGTACTTGAGTAACGGTGATGTATCGCTATCTGTCACGTTGGCACCTAAAATATATCTCTGGCGGAAAGTTTGCATACATCTGCCTATCTCTTCTATGAACCTTGTGGAAAAGGCGTGAGGCGCATATCTATACAACATTGCTTAGGTCTGAAATTCTTAATTTTCTTCTTTCTTTTATTCGTTTTCTTCAGATAAGTCTTACATAACATAACAAATATAAACTAATACTAACCACTTACTTACCTAAAATGGAAAATCAACAATTAAATGTCCATGCTTTACAATTATTACTATTTAACATTATATAAACATTTATATTCTAACGAAAAAAAACAATAGTCTCAATAGAAGAACTGACACATATTCAAAAAAGTCATGTCAGTGAGCACAGAGGTTTCATATATATGTCGGAGAGATTACGATAATTTAACAATAATTAGTAACTCTTTTGATATTTGTCGTAGATTACGATAATTTAACAATAATAAGTCACTCAGGTGATATTTGTGTTGATTTCAATAATTAGTAACTCAATTGATATTTGTAGTCTGTTACAATAATTGAATACTAAATAGTCACTCAATTGATATTGTTATAACAGTGGAGTGTGAACGCCGTGACGTAACGAGTCACGTGTTCGGAATCGCTTGGAGGGAGAACGATGATTCTAGACACCTACGCCCAGATCAGTACCAACCCAGTACCAGAACCTCTCCCACTGATGTCGAGCGTGCCGCCGATCCGATCCGAATCGATGTCGGCTAGCGCTCGCGCTCTCCTGAGTTCCGACATATATATGTATGTAAGACCGCACAATATCTAACAATAATAATTGGATCGAGCCACACAAAGCTTCACTAACGTCTCTTGTGATCTGTCCTTTCAGTAGCGCCTTCTTCCGTCTTTTTGTAGCCCAGTCACCAATAAATCGCCTATTTGCAGCCACTAGGGGGAGAATAGCGTATGATTGGTTTGTGTTCTGTTCGTTTTGCCAAGATATTCATTTGGGATTGAAGTGATTTTCAATTGATTTCGCTTTCATTTGCTACTGTGGATGCTTTCAGAATTGCGAATTCGTTCTACTAAGTACATTACATTAGTACATTGTAATTGTGAAAGTTAACAGTATATATGTGATTAGTGTGATTAGTCACACCACGAGCTTTACGGTGAATGAAAACATCGAGAGGAATCCTGCATACGTCTGAGAAGAAATTCAAATGCGTATGTATAGTCGTGCTTGAGTAACGGCGATGGACTCGGCATCTGTCACGTTGGCACCTAATATACCTATACACCTTTGCTTACCCCTTCGGTGACCCTTATGGGAAGGCGTGAGAATATATACTCTTATATATTCTCACGCCTTCCCACATGGGTCCCCGAAGGGCTAGGCAGAGGTGTATAGGTAATACCCACGCACCCACTTTCCGCCATAGATATATTTTAGATGCCATTCATCAGTCTCTTGATACATGGTAGATATGATTATAGATAACGGTATTCCACGTAATTAAAAATTAATAAAAATACACGTAATAACCCTCAGTAAAAATAATGGTTTC